>WHPZ01582769.1:5074-15311 GCA_016617965.1 Macrosiphum rosae | reverse complement strand
TAAATTGACCTCCTATTAAATTTAAAGGTAAGATTATTATCGAGAGCATCTCATATCATTTTTATTATATTTTAATTTTAGAGCGAATTATTACTATTTTAAAATTTTAAATTGTTTGTACATCTTAAAATACACGATATACGTTTTAAAATAAAAATATAATAAAATGCCTATGAGATGCCCTCAATAATAATGGTACCTTTATATTTAATAAGAGGTAAATTCACTCTAACTTTTAAACTAACGGAGATAAACGTGATCTGTAGAGTGTAAAATTTGATATGTTACGCGTTTGTAAGACGGAGACAACACATGCGGGTGTGGCGTCCTCTTAAGAATTAATGAATTCAGAAAAGACACAGATTATTTTAACACAGATAATGCGTTCTTACCTATAAGTCTGATGATGAAATCCACTCTAATATTAAAGCTGACAACACAAAATTAGTTTCGACGAGCCCAAATTTGCCATGTTACGCGCATTTATAAGGCGAATACGACAGATACCCACTGGTGTGGCGTCCTTTAATTAAGGATCATATATTTTCAAGTACTACAGAGTTTTGTGGGACATTTTAAGAGTGTTTTGTAGTTCACAGACTTATTTTTTCAAACTAGAACCTCTATTGTTTAGTGTGAATCGTTGAGCTGGGGATTTTTTTGAAAATGTTGGTAACCCAGTTTCCGTGTTATTTTGATCTTTATATACAAAGGATAATTTACGATAATTGATTTTCATATTATAGGAAGCTATGATGATTTGAAAATTAAAGAAATTTATATTTATTATTTAAATTGTTTAAATTTATATTAAAGATCATCTGACTAGTTACTATATCTGAATAATAAGCTTTTTACTAAATATTATAATTTATGTTTTATGTACAAAACATAGAGACAATAACATAATTACATAAATAAATACTTTATTCATATTTGTTAAATAGGTAATTAAACACTTATTTTTATATCCGTCAACTACGTGTGAAAACCTCGCTAAGAAAAAAAAAACTCAAGTTAAAAAAATGGTGATATCAAAAAGTAGCCAAGTAATTTCTTAAATTCATTAGTAGGTATAGAAATTGTTTATACTGTTTCTATTTGATGAAGTGAGATATTTTTATAAAAATAATTTAAATTAGCTAGGCGGCTATTAATTTTTACTAAATAAAGATACAAATCCGACATGAATATTTACATCCCCATTTTACATTTTTATATATTAACATATTGTTACATAACATTATTTAAGTACATACTATGAGTAGCCGTCAAGCGACTACGGTAGTCAAATTGTTTGTATTCATCACATCATAAAATACAAACAGTTATAAACAATGTCTATGCTAATTACTTAGCCCCTCTTTGAGATATCACAACTTTTTGAGTTTTTTACGATAATGTAAAAATCTATAGCTCCACGAGGCCATCGTAATACATTTTTGTAACATTGCATCTAACCCATAATTTATTACTTTGACGAATGATACTTTTGTAATGGGCCGACGTCATTGAATTACCGTGGTACCAAATCACCGAGTAAAATGTATAAATGTTCTCTTCGATATTTAGCGTCCGGGTTAGAAATGCATTTATAATTAGGTAATTGATTTTTGTTGTTGGGTCTGACCATAGCTGTATTTGTAAAAATATATATTTATTTCAATTTTACCTATGTGTGATGTTTGTGTATGAAGGCAAATAATAAGTCTGAAACCGTTTACACCTAACGCCATCGATCATAACTTTACGGCGGCGACGGCGATCTGGCGATAAAATAAATGCATGTAGACTCATGTAATCATGTCTCATATGTACACAACGAGTCGGCATTATGCCGTTATCCACACTACCATACACTGTTAGTAATTGTATAGTTACACGATTAAGAAGCCACCGTTAGTGATACATAGCACGGGATTTAATTTATAACTTAGAAATTATTTAATACTATGTAGTAATTAAATATTCTTATAGATACTTATATTTGAATAGGTATATACCCGAAGTGTAATAATTGTTGTGGTTTGTGCAGAATGGTTTTTTTTTTTTTAGTAGGTTTTACACTCATATCGTTGTAATATAAAAAAATAAATAAAATAAATTTATGCGAGCATGCACGCGCGCTGAGTATAATAACAATATTGGAATCTACACAAATTTCTCTCAACGAACAATATAAGTTAAAAAGAAAAGTTAGACCCCAGAATAAAGCATAGGTCAGAAAATCTAGAAAAAGAATTTAAGTACTTGTTTAAAAAACTTTTGAATGTGTTATTGTATTTAAACACCTATATTTAAAATATTTTCGACAAATACCTATATATGCCTGTATTATTATTTATTTTGTATAAATATACTACGCGTTCTATTAATATTATCATTTGGCTTAGCACACAGAGTTGAATAATTATTCTGCAGAATCTATAATCGTTTGTATTTCAATACATAACATTTTAACATTTTGTCAAAAATAATCACGGCTATAATACGACGATGACCGCCGTGCTAGTTCCTCGCATTTATAGCTTGCGGCTGATGCACTGTCGCCAAGTATATTATATTCATATAATAGCAAAGTTCGTACGTATATAATAACGGCGCCGCACGAGGCGATTGTCTCACGGCGCACGACTATTATTATATTGTTATATAATATAAATATACATGCACACCGTATATACTCGTTCTGGTCTCAACCCAATTGCGAATATCGATCTCCGTCTGGTGACGTTTATTTTCCCTCTGTTGTGATTCTGTTTTTATCTCTCTCTCTCTCTCTACAGCACTCGTCTTGCACCACAAAAATAATATAACATCCGTGCGGAGACGTCGAGCAGTTTACTGCATGTCCATCGATGTATTATTTTCATTCATGCAGTGAACCCTGCACGCATAGTATATATAATAAAACAGACAGTCACGGAGGACCAAGGGTCCGACGCTGCAAGTTTTAGTATCTTTTAGTCAAACTCATATGTTATACGTGCCTGTTTGGTAAAAAAAAACAAATAGTAAATATTAAGCCATAATATATATTTTAGTCACACACTAGACACATTATAATTTAACACACGGCATACATAGTGATAGCTGTTATAAATAATTAATAAACGCTATTAACGTTATCGTTATCAGTATCACCGATATAGGAGTACTGAAATAAATACTATGGTTTATACTATATACCTAATATTATTTAGACATAATACCCATCAGAGTGAAATTTGAGCGAGTTGATAACTGTACAGTAGGCGTGAGCGTACCTTGTGATTTTGTCAACATTTGAACTTTAAACTCTTAGGAAAAAATGCACAAGTATTTTTGATATTTTTTTAATATAAAAAGAACATATGGGGAACCTTGAATTTAATTCTCAACTTTTTACGCAAAAACAAAAATTATTTAATACTTAATTTGAAAAAAACTAAAAAATTTTAAATATCTGTATAAATTGCACAAAAAATCCGAAAATGTTTGAAAATCATATCATGTTTACCAAATGCTAGTACAAATATTTGGTAAAATGTCAAGTCTCTATTTGAATTAGGGACAACAAAACAAATAAAATCGATGTTGTCCAAAATTGATAGGATATGACTAAAATTCCCGTTTTTGAATTTTCTTTCAGAATCCACCATCGAAGTTAAAAATTAAAGCGTTTTTTTTTTTACTATACAATGCGTATGTACATTATAAGTACAGATACAAAAATGAAAAATTAATAAAAAAAACATCACATCATTGAAAAATCAATAGGTAGGTACATTTATGGCTCTGATCAGAAAATATCTGGCTACGAATTGATAGAATAAGGTTAACATACGTCCCGGTTTGGTCGGAATTGTACTGGTTTTGAATATAGTGTCCTATTGTCCCCACAAGTGTATCAATTGTCCCGGAATTAAATTTCAATAATGTGTGTTAACATTTTGTTTACTACTACAAAATTTCTAGTAGAAAAACGATATTTATTTGATAAATATAATAATCAAGTTGATTGTTCGATTAGCTGACAAAGTATATTTTACAATTGGTTAGGTGACGAAAAATTATTATTATTGATGAATAATAATATGTTCGTTGTTTTTCTATTCCCCACGACAATGTCTGTTATCACTTATCGCTAATTGTTCATTTTGTCAGTTAATCATTTCGATTTGTAACTTTGAGTTAGTATTGTTACCTTACAATGTTACCTTTTAATGTGTGCGTAGAGTGTGACCATTATGAGTGGTATTCTAGTTACAAATAAATCGTGTGTTTTAACTGGTGATTGATGGTGGAAGAGTGGTACGATTTTCCCCATAAAAATGATTTTCCCGGTTCAAGTGAAATAAAATATATATATATATATATATATTATAATAATATCAATTTAATGTTCTTTGTTGGCAGATGATCGACTGCGCCGTTGACCGAGGATAACACTATTATATACGCACAATCGTAGGCGGTGGTAAGCTGCATACAGTGTATAAACGCGGAGGACGCTTCCGGTTACGACGACCGTTCAGCTTGGCTCCAGCAGCTACAGTTCCGGCTGGATATGTCCACACCGGCGGTCACCACTCCGGCGAAAGTCGCCACCGCGGCGGACGTCGAACCCGCCACCATGACGGTCACCCCGGCGAACACCGTACCCGCCACCTCGACAGTCGCCGCGAAGGCTTCGGTCGATCCGACGAACAAACGTCGGTCGCCACCAGAAAAGTTCGTGGGGAACGCGAGGCACGCGAGCATGCCGCAAATAGATCCTCAACCTCGTCGTCTGCAGGAAACTGCGATGAATTCCGCCGCGAAGTCCGCCAAAGAGCAGACGGCGCTCCAGCAGCGTCAGCAGCACGGCAGGTCGAACAGCGCGACGGCGGCTGAGAGGGGTGTGCACCGCGTCTTTGGAGGAAGCGGTGGAGGCGGTGCCGGTGGAAGTAGTGGAGGCGGTGTCGGAGCGGGGTTCAAGAGCAAGTTGCGCAACTCGTTTCGGACGACCGCCAAGAGGATCCGGCAGCAGCAATCGGCCATCGACGCGCTGGCCAAGAACAGCCAAATGCTCGGGCTGCACAACCTCCAGGACAGTCCCAGGACGATGCAGGTGCAAAGGGCCTTTGGCCGGGTAAGTGGCATGCGATCAACGGTGATATGACTGCAGGTATTATAGAGCGTTCCATGAATAACGTCCTGGTTTCAAAAAATCATTAAATATTAAAATACAATTTTAATTTTATCGATCAAAATATGTAATTACCACGCCTAAATAATGCGACACCGTCGGCTCTTAAACGAACCAAGGAGTCATCTCTAGTTTTTCCACCTCTGTCAACAACTCTTGAAGTTAATTAGTGGACTATCAAGAGGGAAAGGACCGTCTGGTTATAGTTTCACCAATACACCCGACATGTTAGCCAGGGTTTGGGATGAGTTTGTTTGTCGTCGCGACCTCATAACCGTTGGTGGGGTACTAGGGTGGGAGTGTAGGGGAGGACATAATAAACATTGGTGAAAGAATATTTAAAAAAACCTGGCAATCATTTTTACCGACGTCTTCTAATTACCGTCGCGGTCGTGTACGTGATTCGGGAGGGGCAGGTGATCTTTAGAAGCTACCTTTTAAAACATTTTATTACAATTACTTAATTATTAAGGAAGCTCATCTATAACACTCAACATTTGACCACAATTGGATGATAGTAATAATAACTAATAATTTAGTTACTATTTTACATTATTTTAATGTAACGTTAACATTTTTAAAACTAATACCGAATAATTTATATACAAATAAATTGATTTAAGACGTCCAGTCATCCAGGTATATGGTGAATTAATTGCATCAGGTACCTAGTTTCAATAGTTTGACGGCCCTTACTAACGGGAAGTAACTTATTCTACATTTTGTAATTTCCACGTCCACTATTACATTATAACATCTATAACATTATTGCAATCGTATTTTTACCGAAGAATTTAAAAGTATCCACTTTTTAGAGGTGTCCATTAAAATAGAGGTTTCACTGTATATCCATGCCAAGTATCATTGAACTTTTCGTGAAATGGATATCTATTTTGTAAACTTCAACTTCAATAATGAAGTGTAGGGCGTTTTTATTTGCATGTAAAGGACACAATTGTATCCAATTCGCCAAATGAAAACCTTGGTATTTTACACTTTATGAAATATTTTTATATTTACAACACCCATGTAACCATGAGAGTAACTTTTCATGAAATGGTCATCGAAAATTGGTGTATCTACCCAATTATAATTTATAACAAATTACCGTATGTACTAATAATATTAATAGGCATAAAAAAATAAAAATGAGTACTTACTTTTTTACATTATTTGAATAGTATCAATAGAGACGTATATAATACCCTAATTTATAAGTTATAAATAAGACATTTTAAATTTCATATTCCTAAGCAGAATATTATTCAATCAAATTTTGACATGTAGTAGTTTATTAATTATAACTTATAAATCTCTGAAGTTTTGATGAGCGAAGTAGTGAACCAACAATAGGTGGGGTACCACTTCATCTAAACTTTGAATATCTACTTATAAATCATGAACTATGCTCCTCTAGAATTAAATTTATATGAAGTATGTACCAACAAATATATAGAATAAAGAATTAAAAATAGACGGTGTCACTAAAAAGTTAAAAAATGATAACGACAAAAATAGTAAATATATATATATATATATTATTTTAACAATGTGGTTTTTAAAAACTTAAAATCATGTAAAAAATGTATACATAAATATTTCCAAACATGGATTTTTTTTATAATAATGAGTGTATTGCGTTGTATTCAGTCCCACTGAATAATATACTATTATAAATAATATATAATATTACTAAATAAATAATAAATAAATAATTATACAAGTTACAGTAACTATTGCAACTGCAGTTCTATACCTACTGCTTGCTCAAATGTATTTAAATAATACCTATCTCAACAAAAACCCTTCGTAAACTACGTATAAAAATGGCTAAGTAAAAAAAGTATAAGATCTTTAAGCACTTTAAAGATGTGATATCATGAATAAATGCTAAGACGCTAAGTATATTGAATTTAAGTAAACTTATTGTATTTCAATATTATTTTTTTTTTCAATATTTTAATATTATTTATTTACTTGATGAGGAATTATTGCTTAAAAGAAACAAAGTGTGATGAACAAAATAATTAAATGGCGAAGGACTATTAAAATATCACTTATTATTATTTAAAAAATATTATTATTAATATTTATATACTATTCTAAATAATTCCTCGCCAAGTAAATACATGATTGAAATACAATAAGTTTACTTAAATTCAATATACTTAGCATTTATTCATGATATCACATCTTTATAGTGCTTTTAGATCTTATATTTTTTTTTACCTAGCCATTTTTACACTTAGTTTACGAAGGGTTTTTGTTGAGATATCACTAATTTTTATCATTAATGCAAATACCTAATGATATTGTATCTACATTTTTATTTATATATATATATAGTATATTGCATAAAGTACGGACAATAATATTGTTTGTGTAAATACTGAGTAAATATTGATCTAGGTAATGATCTAGATAGTTATAATGATCTAGGTATAAGAACGGTAATATTGTTTATAGTACGGTAATTTTGTCATATTTTCCCCGATGACAAGATAACAAACATTGGCAACGCTGTTGCTACGACGACGACGACGGCTTCCGTGATTCTTAATTTAATATAAATTTCTATTAAAAAGTTCACACTTTTTCATTTATAACTTAATTTCCAAACGTATGATTTTTATGATTTTTACAAAAGCACATTCTACACAATATTTCTGATGTTTTGGAGTTTACTGGGAGTTAATTGATGCATTAGAAAATTAGCTATGTCGCTGAACAAATTAACAAAATAAAGAAAAAAATGTTTGTATAACTTTTTGATTCTTGTATAGATCTGGGTCAGGTAGTTTCCTCCTTCTCTCTTTAGACTCCAGAAACTTAACCAACTGTATGCCTGGGGTCAAACGGTGCTGTTCTAATCCCATTCTATATACATTCTTGAATTTATAGCCTCTCTTGAATAACTCGATTGTTTGTTAGTTAGGTATACATATAGCCACTAATATAGTGAGGTTTTAACGAATTTAACGCGGTGCGGCCATGGTGTTGCATTTAAATCATTAAATTCGATCGACAATCACAATGAACTATGAAGATAATCCACAAAATATTATACTATTATAAGATACTGAAATAAATGTTGTACATAGACACTACACTGCATGCACACACGCTACGCCACTGGTGTAGGTACATCCGAGTACAGTTGGGTACGCAGGGGGGCTAACGGCCTGAAGCCCCCCCCCCCTCATTGACCGTATTATTACTTAAAAAAATTTTTTAACAAGTTTCAACTGTCAACTATATAGTAAGTAGGTAAGACGTAAATTTCATATACCTCCTACCAGGATGAATTCATTTTTGAAAAAACATTGTATTTCTACCAATTTTCCTAAAATTATTTGTAATTTTTCGATCTAAGTATGATCTAATCGTATGAAAGATCTTGTATCAAATTGTCTAGCATTAGCTATAAACATTTAATATTTTATAAGTTTTGAACTACAAAATTAATTAACTGTGCAAGTTTTGACGAAATTTGAACTTTAATTTCTTATACAAAATAACCATGATCCCAATGTGACTATGTAGTATGTATCGTTAATATTTTAGGTATAATAAAAACTTACATATTACATTTTTAAGCTTTTTGACTGGATAAATAATTTTTTATTGAAATTTATAAAAAATGTTTAGTTAATCAAATACATTCCATTTGAGGAGGACAGCACATAACCAGGCTCTTTACAAAACAATTTTAACATAATTTTTTTTCTCCAATTATTTTAAAAGGCATTGAGCATTTTCAATTTGGACCTCCTAAAAGTACCAAATAGATTCAATTTGCTTCCAAAAACATACATCGGGCATCGAAGTTTATGATCAGAGCAATTTTTCTACCAGAAAAGTTGAGAAGTTACAAACATTTTAAAATACTTCAAACAAACGTCTGAAATTATTAGACTAGACAAAATAAAAATAAAATTTTAACTAATTTTCAAGTCCCCCCCCCTCTATTGAAAAATCCTGCTTACGCCACTATCCGAACAGGTATCATATTAGGTAGATATTAGGTAGGTACCTATAACATAAGTATTTCCGGGCTGTGAATTAATATGAATACTCCTAAATAATTGTATAAACGTAATATAAAACGTACCTGTACAGTGTATGGTTAGGTTTAGGTTATATATGTCCTATTCATCACGAGCACAGGACGCAAATAAGTAGAAAATCAGAAATGTAGTAACATAGCACGTTATTCGCACCCAGCCTTCAATTTATGAAGACGATGACGATCGACGACTTCCGAAGAAATTGATAACATTGTTAAAATGACCTGTATTATTTTCGTATGACATCTATATCTATTCATATTTTATATCAATATATATAAACAATTCCGGCAGAGCATTGCGGCTTGTGACATGTTCTACATTCGATAAAATATTATTGTTTGTTATATAATATGGGATGAACTATATAAGATTCGAGAGCTTAAAATAGTTTTATGTTCTTAATATATTATATACATAGTAATTAATAATTGACATTGGCATCGATCGTTATTAGAATGTGTTGGTCGGTGGCACGATCACCCACCACTTGGTAGCATTCAAATATCACTGGGCGGGGGGGCACTAGTGCCACGTACTTTGTATGTTAAAATATGCTCTGGGTGTATTGACGGACACGCGTTCCTGATGAGCTACCTATTTGGCCACCTAGCGAAAGTGAATTTGTTTTAGACCAACAAACGAACATTGGAAATTCGCTTAAACGCGGTGCCGTGGTGGCAACTTCCTGCCGTAAGAACGAATAGTAGTCGTGTTCATTAAGCGACGAGTGTGTGCATATATATATATATATATAGTTCTCAGACCGTTATAACTGTTGGGATATCGCCACGTGACTTCCGAAATCGGCTGCCAAAGATAGAGAGAGAGTAGAGAAAATAGAGAAAATTACTTTACAGTTCAACCACTTAGTTAGTTTAAGCTTTTGAAAGCACAAGCTATAGAGTTCCTCGTCTGACCATTATAAATAATCAGTTAATTGTATTTTAGATTCTGAGCGGAGCGAGGAAGCTAGTGGTTTTACAATGGTGTTTATTTT
>WHPZ01582767.1:0-11831 GCA_016617965.1 Macrosiphum rosae | reverse complement strand
TCGTCGGAGAATAGACACTACACTTTCTACTTTCTACCATAAGTCCATAACGCTTTTTATAAATATTATTAGGAAATATGCATTTGTACAAATTACAATAAATACTATTTATCTCCAAAACATATTACAACTTAAATTCTATGAATTATTTTTTTTTCAATTTAACTACATATTAGGCATTAGCTACCACCTAGTTTTCATGACGTAAACACGGGGCCCTAAAATTCGCGTGGGGCCCAGAACAAATGTCCCAGTTGACCTACCCTAGGGCCGGCCCTCACTGCAGCATAAGTATAATATACCTATATAATATTATATACAATATATTATACTGTACTGAGTATTAGTATACTGGCCTACTATTATAGCAGTATGCCAGTATGCATGATGCATCTAAGCAGTAGCCAGTAAGCATGAGATTGTGCATGGAACCAAAGAGCATTCAGGTACTCGGGGCAGGCAGTTAAGTTTAACGTTTAAGTGTTAACTACTCGGTGAACTCTTATTTATTTGTGTTAATATATTTAGATATCATTCCTTTTATAATAATATTAGTGTTACGTAATATATATATATTATGGTAATATAAGTACTAATATGATAGGTTTTAGGTATACACTTATGACTTATGACTTATAAAGTATTATATTATACGATATATAGGTACCTACTAAATTCAATATGAGTCTTTAACGTTTGATTGGGAAAAATAAACCCACACTAATAAATATTAATATGTATAATATCTTATATAAGGTATTATATCCTTGGTTTGGGAATGGGAGTCAGGGAGTGACTTGTGAGTAGGTAGTGACTACTAGTTAGTACCTACCTACTTACTACTTAGTAGATACAATATACATAGATTTCACAAATATATTATGAATATTATAGTCTATACTCTATACTCTATAGACATACCATATCGGCATATCGACAAATCGTATATATACGATATTCATATATGGAGGTACATAATATGAAATATCTATAGCGAGAAGAAATCAGCTTGCACTGCTTGCAGCACTTTATTTTTAACACTTTTTCCATGTATAGTTGTATAGTTGGTATATATTTTCTATGGTTGTATTTATAATTTATAATTATACAATATTATTGTTTTTTCAAATTCGTGTGGTCAAATTGCCGTTATTAGCCCCCTCTCCCTCCCTATCAAAATCTAAAACAAATATATTGGTCCACGTGTATGGACTATGGGGGATAACAAATTATGAAATGTCCGTGGCGGCGCGAGGGGATGAATGGGACACGACCTTGACCAACGGTGTGAAACTACGACGTAAAAACGTCCAAGCCCTCGATGAAGGGCTGCCTACCGTTGTGCGTTAGAAATAAAATATTCGAGACTGCGTAGTATTATAGCTGTTGTAGTGGTAGTATTGGACTAGTACGCGGTAACAGGTCAACAACAACAACAACAACAACATAGCAAGAAATTTGAGGTCTACAGCACGACGGCCGCTGCGCAGCAGCCCGCCACTGCCCGACTCTTTTCACCTCTTCCGTCACCACACGGTCTGGGACGGGTTAAGGGTATGCGGCAGTGCGCGCGCGTGGCGCTGCCCATCCCCACTGCACTCGGTCCAGACCACCTTTTTTCACATCATATTACGTTACGCGCCGGCTCCGTCGCGACCCGGACGGATTGCTATCGATTACTGTGATTTTACGGCCAGTAACGCGCTAGGGCTAGGCAATTATAAATTTAGGCACGTCGTCTTGTTTTATGCTCTCGCTCACACACTCACTCTGTGGTTCTCTCTCTCTCTCTCGGACCTTGCCGACCGCCGTAACACACAGTATCACCGTCAGCCGCAGTACGTCGCCGATACCGTATCCGCACCGTTCGCCACGCGCCGATCCGTCTCACGACTTCACGAGAGTCAGAGAGTGTGTCTAGCTCGGTCGTATAATAGTTTTGCGCAGGCGCACGGTCACGCCACTTTTTAGTAGTGCCCCTCCAATCCTCGTTCCTCATCTGCGGACTGCGGAGTGCGGACAGTCGTCAGTGTTCAGTCGTTCGTCTTCCGAGTGTGTCGTTGGCACGTAGGATAGAATATAGTGGTTATTTTTGTTATTTATCATTTATTGTTCTTATTGTTTCGCTATAGTTTCGGTGATTAAAAAAGAACACATTATTAATTTGTTTTACGCGTGCATAGAACTTATTTTTCGTCCTACCTTTCGCACCTGTCGACAATGCATTTGTATTTCTGTTGCCGTCTGAAATCCGCCGACGTCAATCTCATTTCGCGTGTGCTACAGCTCAAGGGCTGAATAATAATATTATTATTGTTATCTTAACGCACTTGCCTTAACGGTGTACTTTGGTCTGGTTCCGACGCCGCTCCGTTTACCCCTGCTTTACCCCTACTCCTAACACCAGCTTGTTCTTTTTCCCGTTCGGCATTCTACCTTTGCACACGTAGCGCCGCTCGCTACACAGATTAGCACACGTTGCGTAAGAAGGGTTCACGGACGAATCCACAGACATCCGGTAGCCAATAGCATTCGTCCACGCTTCAATACACCGGTGGTCAAAGTGGACGCGACAAATTTCTTCTGCACCATCACACTGGCCAGCAAAGTGGACTACGTCGTTCGTAGAAGATCCATTGGTGGCATGAGGCCAGACCTGCAAAAGCTCATCTATCACACATCTTCAGACCACTTTTCAGAGCTAGACACCATCGCCGTGCTCTAGTCTCACACACCGCTAGCAGTATAGAATAGTTATTATTGGTGTGAGCGTGCGAGTCCTGTTTTTGGTGTGTCCGTGACAACTCCGACATCATGGCACCAACTATCATGATGCGACCCACTAAAAAGGACTGGCAACGTCAGTCACAGTCCGAATCCGAGGATGACGACATGGTTGGAAAGAAAGATTTGATGCCGCTAGTAATGTCCCAAGGTGAAAACAAATTTTCACATACCTATTCTTTTAACAGTACATAAAATAGTTCTAAACTTATAAAAGTCCAAAGATTCACTTCATCAATGTAGGTACATATAATGTACCTAATTTGAATTAATATAGACTACCACTGCCTAGGCATTAGATATTTAAACAACAAGTTCTGTTTATTTTAAAACTATTTTATTTATGCTATATTTTTTAAATAGGTACCTATGTATTATATGTGGCTGAGGGCTTGAGGCCGTGTGGGTGGCTAAAAACGTATTTTGTTGATAAAGTAAAATGCTTTTACATTTGGCCAGACTCCAATAATTACAATATTTATTATCGTGTGGTTTAAAGAAATCTTAATATTACATTAACAATAGTTATTTTTGGTGTAGAGTTTATCCGCTCTCATATTTAATGAAATTTTTGGAAATATCAAAATTTATTGTATCATCATTTGTATACCCAAATAATTTCTCCCATAAGTAGCCTGCATTGAATGATCACAATTAATTATATCTGATGGATAAGGTTTATAATAGTGTTTCAATTTTCATTTTTAATATGTTTGAGATAACTGTAACAATTAAAACATAAACATTCATATTTAAAAATTATATAAGGAACCGTTAATTTTTTTCATAGACAAATGTAAAATAAGTCAACATGGTTATTACTTATAAGTAAGTCTTATTTATTAAGTATTTAATGATGTGTTGACTGGCCAAAAAATCTATTTTCAAGTGATTTGCTGAACATTGGCCAATAAATTATTGAGAATACCTGGCCAAATGGTACCTTTTATGTTTTTCTATTACCTATAGTTTTAGTTTTGTATATATTGCCCGGTATTAACATTTGTATGTATAATTTTTCAGTCGGCCAACATTTTGTGCCCTTGGTTATAACAATGGTAGGTTTGCCAGCACGTGGCAAAACCATTCTTGCCTATAAGATTCAACAATATCTCAACTGGACAAATCATAAGGCTAAAGGTATGTAAATATAATAAGTACATAAGCACTAAGGTCTAAGCGAGGGTCTAAGATACAGCATAACATTTTAAAAAAAAAAATTTATTTAATTATGTCTAGCAATAAATAATAAGTAATAACTATACATTGTGTTTACAATGTTTAAAAACTAAAGCCAACAATATTTTGTTCTTCAAGGCATATTTTTTTATGTTTATCTTTAAGTTAACATGATATTATACGTTTTTCAAGAGAGGCAAGTGAACAATAAACTAAGCTTAAACATTTTATAACAATACCTATCAATATTAATTTTAATAGATAGCAATGAGTTATGATGGAAGCTTTTTTAAATTCTCAACATTTGACTCTATTTGTGGCATAATAAAATATTAAAGTGTCTAGTTTTATTCCTACAATGCAAAGTTAAAATATTAAAAATTATTATTGAATATTTTATACAAAAAATCCATTATAGCCAACAATTTTGTTGTCCAAGAATCTCCTGGTATTCCGCAGTCCCTGTTTCAAACTAATATGAATAGTATTTTTCTATTGGCAAAAATAAAATATGAATTGTATAATAATACTTTGGTAATTGGAATAAATCTAAATAATTGAAGGACACAACGACAAAATCAATTAATTTGTTAATGTTCTGGTTTATTTTGAAACCTTATAAATGCAAACATACCTAATCATAATTTCCCAAGTTAAAAATATCCAATCAGTACTCATGACTCTTAAGGTCTTCAATATTCAATTTAAAATTATTGTAATTTAATAAGCTTAATATTCTTTAAAATCTATATGTATCTTCTTCTTTTTTTCTTTTCCCTTGTTTAACAAGACAATTTTTATTTAGTAAAGCTTTTATTTAATTTTGCAGCACACTACCTTATTGCACAAGAACTGCAAAATAATATTGTATAAAAAAATGTAATCATTTAAACGTGTGTAAATAAGTTATGTTCATACAATTATGATAAGTTGTTAAAATGTGTACTTTTGTTTTCTTATCGGACTTTGTAATCTTAACAATTAAGAGTTAATTATATACTTAATATCAGATTTTATTTATCAACACTAATTTATATTAGAAATTTATTACCTCTTTGATGTTTATGTGTTTGTTGTGTAAACTTGTGTCAAATAAATAAATAATTATTTTTACGTATTATTTCTAGTGTTTTCTGTGAGCTCATACAGACGTAAACACATCGAGTTGTATAGTAGCCATGATCTCTTTCGTAAAGAAAACAGTGAAGCTGCTGAAATCCGTCAATTAAGCGCTCAAGAAGCACAAGATGACGCCACCAAATGGTTACAAGATGGAGGAGATGTAGCTGTAAGTACTAAGTGATAGTTATTGTATAGAATTACAAATTTTATGTTCATTAAATGTTTTAGATATTGGATGGCACTCATATAACACAAGCTCGTCGTCAAACAGTATACGATCATTTTGCTAAAGTCATGGGGTATAAGGTATTATTTATTGAGTGTGTTTGTGATGATGAAATGCTTATCGAGCTCAATGTCAAAGAAGTAATGCAATTCAGTAAAGACTATAGAAATATGTCCAGTGAGAAAGCTCTTGATGATTTTCATCACAAGATTGAACATTACATGGAACAACATGAACCAATGAAACCAAAATCAGAAGGCTATAGCTACATAAAATATTTAAACGCAGGTAATATATAAAACAATCAGCTAAAAAAAAATATATGTTCTTAATAAATTAATGTTCAAATTTGTATTTAGGAGAATCACTAACTGTTTGTCGTTTGAATTCTCCTATGCAAAGTGAGGTGCTAGCCTTTGTTTCAAATTTCAAACCATTAGCAAAAACATTTTATTTTTCAAGAGTAGGTCTATTATTATAGTATAATATTTATTTTTATTTTTACTAACATAACAACTTTATAACTTATTTATAGCATGGAGAAAGTGAAAACAATGTTTTGGGTCGTATTGGAGGAGATGCAGAATTGTCAGTCCGTGGTCGCACTTATGCCGCAGCATTGGCACGCTATTTTAATAACGAGAATCGTTTAGAAGGACTACGCGTGTGGACAAGTGAATTGAAACGCACCCACCAGACAGCTCAAGGTATTAAAGCACCAATAGAACCAGTACCCTTTTTGAATGAGTTATACGCTGTAAGTACTCTTTTCATTTGTTTTTGTTGTAGTAACTCTTATGCTAAATTTTCTATTAGGGTGTATGTGAAGGATTGAGTTATGAAGAGATGCAATGCAAATTTCCACAAGAGTTTGCTTGGCGTGATCAAGATAAGTTACAGTATCGCTATCCGTGGGGTGAGTCTTACATAGATATTATGACAAGATTGAAACCAGTATTGTTGGAACTCGAAGGAGATATGGATAATCTGTTAATAATCAGTCACCAAGCTGTTTTAAGATGCTTACTTGGATATTTCTTGAATAAGAAACACGGTAATTTAATTTATTTAACAAAAATTAAATTTAATGTTTGAAACATTTGGAATTGTACTACTTCATTCATCTTATCTTTATTTTACTTATCTTGCAGAAGAATTACCGTACATTAATGTACCTTTGCACACCATCATCAAGTTGACTTTAAGCGGATACAAATGTAAAATGGAAGTTATAAAGCTGAACATAGAATGTGTGGACACATACCGCATGCAGCCAAAAGTATACATAATAAAATTAAAACAAAAAATATTTATATTTATTCTTTTTTCTTAATACCTAATTAAGAAAATTGATTTATTCTATTTAACAATATTATTTTAATCATTAAAATATATTACAGAACTGCTCTGTCAATCGTTCAACTGATGATGCCTTACTGACAGTGCCAGCTCATTTTGAGAATTTATCTTTGTGGAATCATGCGCCAATCGTTCAGCTTTGAACACAATCCAAACATAATATACAATTAGATATATTTGTGTTTGTAATACTTTGAATGTTTACATAGACTTTAATTAATTTACAATATCCCAATAATCTTAGATCTTTAACTTTTATAACGCCATGGCATTTAAAATGGTTTGATATTATAGAAGACGTAATGTTTAATTTCAGGTATAGAGTTTTCAAATTAACTTTAAACTATGATAAGAAAATTCTAAGTGAATATTAATAATTTGATTATTTTTGACATTTACGGACCATGTTAGGAGATGATAAATATTAGAGATATTTTAATAATTTTTAAATATAGATTTGGAAGAATACAAACTAGATACTATTTATTAGGGATTAAGTGTTATAAATTATAACTTATAATTTATGACTACATGAAAAGTTATGGATTTCTATAGTTTGTTTATTACATTCATATAGTATATTGTTATAACGTATATTTAACTTAAACAAAATAAATTCTATTGTCTCTAGTTCCCATGCTAGTTACATATTATTGAAAATATTTGATGTTATTAAAAAAAAAAAAAATGAGTGAGCGCATGTGTTTGATCTCTTATACTGTTTATAACATTTTTGATCGCACAAACACAACATTATAGTTCTGCTAAAATACGAACAAGTTCCTAAGTAGCAGCGACAGAAAAAAAAATTTTTGTCGATTAAAAATATATGAAATCCAATAATTATATTAATTATTACTTTTTTTTGTGACAAACTATTCTATTCTTCCATTTTAATTATTAGTTTAAATATTTTTGTACTGTAGTTACGTTTGATTTATTACATGTTTTTTACTTTAAACCACATTCATTGTTAAGAAAAAAAAAATGATAATATTATTGAATTTGGATATAAGCTGATGTTTTTGTAGCATACTTTTGTAGCTTATCGATACATCTACATTTAACGTAATCTTGTTTTGTCTGGATTTAAGTGATTAAAATAATAAATAAATATGGTACAAATTTCCAATTTATTATAGATTTAATTGTTTTAAGTATAGTATTTTTTAGAATATATCCATGCGTTATTTTTCCGTCAGGCACTCTTTTTATACTAAAAGGTTTTGTGTATAACTGGTTATGCATAAAAATTCTAGGATTACCTTAATTTTTTTTCCCAATTTTTAAAAATACTAAAAATAAGATTTTTTATTTTCCCCTTACAAGTATCAACTAATTTTGCTATTAGAAACCACTCTCGAAGTTGAAAATCGAAGCAATTTTCTACTACTTTTCATGTGTACAGACTAGGGCTTGAAACCGATTTTAAATAACCGAAATCGAAATCTAAAAAAATGTTTTCAGTTTCAACCCCTGGTAGTTATAATAATTTACTTAATAATAATACTTATACAGAACAGAACAGACGCAAAAAAAAAAGGGGGGGTTAAATGAGTGTCGCTATACTGTACAGTGGTAGGTTACAAGTGGGTTGCTGTAATGGATGGTGTTAAACTTGAATTCAATAATATAAAATCATAGTATATAAGTATATTTGTATACGAAAAACGATCAGTCTATAATATTAATAAGTAGGCATATTTGATATTATTTATTTATTTTGAAATACACGCCCAAAGGCCTAGTACCTACAGGCTACAGAATTATTACGAAATATTGTGAATTATTTGTGATTAAATTAATTTCCTTTACATAAGACATTTAGGCATTATAGTATAATAATTAATAACAGGATAAATTCATTTTTGTCAAAAAAATTGTATTTGAAAATGTCACTGTGTGCATAAAATATAATATTATACTCTAAAAGTCTCAAGTACCCATGAATAATATTTTTAAATTACAACAAAATATTATTGTTACTGTTGTTTTATGGAAACTAGTATAGGCAATTTAACATGGTGCTATTGAAATTACTTGTAAATGTGTACAAAGTAAACGAGTTTAATCTGTAATCGTTTTAGGTCAATATTTCCTAGAAATTGAATGTCCTGAATTATAACAGTAGGCCCCCCGCATAATACCACCTGGTAGGTAGGCTCAGATTTCTATATAATGTGGTATATAAGTGTGTAGGTAGCCAGTCAATTAATTTACATAGTTACATACACGCACACGCAGGCATTGGCATTTGGCAATGATATTAAATTAGATAAACTTTTTTCAATTTAAAAAAGTTGTTCTTAGACCAAAAAACCAGACAAAACTGATGGAATTTGACGGGTTTCAATAATTAAAACTGATTTTCATTGATTAGGTACCAAGTTTACTCGAATTCGGTCGAGGCAGTCTATTTTTCCAGCATTTTTGTATTCAATTTATATTATTCATAATGACACTAACAATAACTGGAATATTTAAAATCGCCTCTTTTCATATCTAGTAAACTTATTAATCAATTATAATCAGTTTTCAAAATTAAAATCTGACTAGCCAAATTCCTCCAGTTTTGTCTGACTTTTTAGTCTTAAAGTCATTTTTTTTTCATCGACTTTCAATCCTTAGCTATAAAAATTGAACATTTTATAATTTTTAACTACAATATTATTTGAAAATTTTGATTTTGATTAATGTTATCAAAATTTGAACTTTAAATATTTATAAAAAATATCGAGCCCATGGTTATTTAATTGTTCTCAACTGTTACTATATCTAACTACTTATGAGAAACCTCGTATTAAATTTTCAAGCTTTTTCACCCAAAAAAAAAATTTATTGACATTTATAAAATAAAAAAACTAAAAAATTTTTAATTTTAAATTACTATTAATACCTACTCAAATCGAGTCGAAATATTTTGAAAATTTTATCATATATATAAAGAATGATAAAATAAACATTTGATGAAAATGTATTTTTTAGTTTTCGAATAACAACAGTACCTATAAGAAAATAACGTCGGTGCAAGACTTGCAACTGGAGCGTTTTTGTCCAGCCCAATTAATGTAGTCTACTCAACATAGCCAACATAGTAATGCCTCTTCACATAAAACGACAAGAAATTTCAATGATCTTCGCTACCAAACTGGACGGAGATAAAATGCTACCTTCTTTAAATTCATACACTTCTCTACTAGCAATCGTCGATGACAATAATATCAACCTATAAAAAACATCATAACATCTCAACTTTCCATCTTCCCTCTTTGGATAACACTCCAAAATATGATTGATACCAGTCTTGCTGAACTACCCAAAAACTCAACTAGCTCACATGCACTATTGGGGAGGAACGTGTTAATTTTTTGGGAACGAAGCTTGGAACGCGTTCTTTTTAAAATATTGGAACGAGGAACGGGAAAGAGTTGCTATTTTTAAAAAACTTGAACTAAAATTTCCATTCCTCAAATTATGAAAAAAAAAATTCAAGCATGAAACACATGTTATTTTTAATAATGATATTTTCTAGAATATATTATAGAATATGCGTTCATTTAACTAATAACTACGTATCAGTTGTTCTCAAAAAAACACCATTAACAACCGCTCAGATCGTAAAAAAAATGTAAAAGAACGGGAATACGGAACGGAAACGAGTTCCCCAAAGATCCACTTTCCTACTGAAATAGACGTTGTTAAAGAAAATTGAAGCATTTTTACTGTCCCAAAAAGGCGATGACACTGTGACAATAAAAAAAATCGTGTAAGTGTGTGTCACTCCGCTGTACAGTAGGTTACAAGTGCAGGGTGACTGTAATGAATGGTGTTAAATTTGAATTCAAAGATACAATAACAAAAACAACTAAAAAATACACGCATCATTGTAAAATCAATTGGTACAATACTACAATACCTGCAGGTACATATAGATATATTGCTCCACACAGAAACTTGAATGTATTATGTTTAGACGCGTATAGAAGCCAGCGCTCAGTAGGATGTTCTTTTCAAAATAATTGGGGAGAACCCGATTTTTTACGTTAACCAGTTCTTGACAAAATTGATTTAGGTTTTTGTTGGAATTCAATAGGTAACGCGTATTACTGTATAAGAGGAATAGTCAATTATATAATAATGCGGAAATACCCCTTCTTCAAGACTAGATTGAAATCTAATTAAAAAATATCCACTTATAATACTATAAAGTTGTTATCCTGGTGCCACGGACTTGGAACCGAAACAAAAAACAGACACCTACGAGCTACGACCTCGGCTGTCACAGTTTCTGTTACAGCAACATTTTTTATATTTAGAGAATGTCTGCTCATTATTTGTTTTCTCTATACGACCCACGCGGCCACGCACAACATAGAAAAAACGCATTCAAGCAAAAATATAATACCTATGTTTTAATGTTGGTAACAGGGGTTAAAATGCTGTGTCTATCCCCTGACACACTTTGTGTTCCCTGAATATCAAAGTGCGTCTCCTGAATGACAAATGTGTGTCAAAAGTTGTATAACGTGTTTTTAGTTTTTTAGAAATAACAAATATTAATCATTTAATATTTTAATTTACTTTGATTACCTACCTATTCTGTTAACTTAAGTTAATTACCTACTTATTTTATTTCTATAGGTAGGTACTATGGACAAGTATGTTATTAAAAAAAAAGAAAAAATGATAATAGGTCAATTCAAAGTAATTAGACTTACCTACTACTTGCCTTGGTATAAAACCACTAAACATGCAGATTGCAGGTACCTACATAAAATATTTAAATTATTCTACACTGTATCTATTGAAATACAATATTGTTTACTATAATACCTACTGAAAAGTTAACTAGTAAAAGCATAGTTATTTATAGAATATTTTCATAATATTATGTAATATAAGTTATAGGTAGTAGGCAAGGGCGTCCATCTTTGAAAATACAGGGAGGGGACACTGCATATTTGCAATAATATTGACCATTCTGTTAACCTGTTAACTGCTATATATGTAAGTTTACGTAGAACAATATTTTATGACTGTATAATATATATATACAATAGTATTTATTAATTTATCATAACTATATAATTGTTTATTAAATAAATTAGACTCGGTAGTTCAATTTTTAATAAAATATAAAATATACAACATAAATAGTTCA
>WHPZ01582766.1:0-14736 GCA_016617965.1 Macrosiphum rosae | reverse complement strand
TAAGGGGCCTCAATATTTTGGTTTTGCACACAGGCCTCAAGTAGCCTAGTTACGGCACTGAGTATTACCTATATACAGAGTGGTTTTTAAGCATGTTCACCCACTATTTTTCCCTCTAATAGTACATTTATTCAAATTCTGATTTTTAAGTATACCATATTTTAAAATTGCTGATATTTTTTGTACTACTTTAGCAGTGTCCTGTGGCGATACAAACTTTTATTTTTCAAATAGAGCTTTTTTAGGGATTCTTATTTGAAAAAACAGAAGATTGGCACAGGATCAGTCCTAATTGGTACAAACAATTTCAAGGGTTCGAAAATATGGCATTTAAATGTATTTAAAAATTCCAAAAATCAGAATTTAAATACACCTATGCATAATTTAAGAATACAATTAGGGTGAGCATGCTTAACAAATCACCTGGTGTGTATATACTATATATATACGTATAGAAGTTGATACATATTATAGAAATTAAATCATCGTGATTAGGTTAGGTGATTGAAAATGTATGAAAAGTTCAAAATAGAAAACTCAATGTTCCTTCAAGATTAGGGGTATAGTCTAGTGTAGGAATCTAAGAATCGAGCAGGTACTTGACTGAACATAGTTGACAAAACTATGGTAACTATGAATTTGATTATTTCTGTTCAGGGTGATTAAATCCACAGTAAAGTTCTACTTACAAATAATAGAAATCCCTTAAAGGACCTTAAACAGCCAAGTCCCCGTGTGCCAATTGTCGGTAACTCGAAAATAAGATTGTCGCTATAGGTAGTAACAGTGCAGAAAATATGTTGGATCCGCAACACGGATTCGTAGATGTTCTTATAAATTTCGTTATATCGATTAGTTCAAGTAGCAGTATAAAGTATTACTTTTATGTGATATTTTATAATTATAAAGTGTTTAATTATTAAGTATTAACAATGACAGAACTACTTCGACAAAGGCGAGGCCACTGGCCAGGTAATAGGTATTATGCATTTCATTTATCGACACAACAATGATAACAACAATCATCTGATTACAGTGATTACACATCAAACAAGATAGTAGTTCAGTTGATGCGGTATAAACCACATTGGTTTGCTACTAACCTAAAAATTGAAGTATTTTTTTATTTACTTTTTAAAATATTGTTTATTGTATATATTTTGTAATTTGTATATTCCAAAGTATTATCAAATTTTAGTTTTATTACCATTTTGTATTTTCTGTTTTGTGTTTTTCTTACGTTTAAATATGAAATATGATCTTTCGTTTTTCTACTTGTATAACATTTAAATTTATTTAACAAACATATAAGTGTATTTTTAAAATATATGCATTTATAATAATTTTTTCATAGACTTAAGTAAACTGACTATCGAGATGCCCGAAGTAGTTGAAGAAGTTCCTACTATTGGCATTATTTATCCACCGCCGGAAGTAAGGAGTATCCTTTGTTTGACAATAATGATATTAATTTAATTTTGAATTATTTTGTTTTACTACAAACCTAAAGTTCAATACCTAATGTACTGATTACATAAGAAATATATTTAGATATACAAGTATGCGATTGTTAGTTTACTTAATTTATTATTGTTTAACTTTTCTGAAAAAAATATGGGGAATACACTATCGGACATTGAGTCATGTCTTGTTGCACGCGAGCAAGTGTCGAACCAGATCTTATTATCAATTTCAGAGATGTTTTTACTATTATAGGCTATAATATAATATGGAATATGTTTGTAATTCATTGAATAGTTTCTTAACTGCCTCTTAATCAAGATATTGTCGATAAAACTGCCAGTTTTGTAGCACGAAATGGACCGGAATTTGAGTCTCGTATTCGTCAAAATGAATTGGGCAATCCCAAATTTAATTTTCTTACCCAAGGTGATCCCTATCATGCATACTATGTACACAAAGTCAAAGACCTCAGGGAAAAAGCTGGTGAGTATTCATTTTTTTAATTGTGTTGTAGTACTTACATAAGTGACTTAATTACCTATTTATTTTTATTTTGCTTTAGCACAAGAGCCAACCTTACCACCCAAAGAAACGAAAAGCATATTGTCAACTGCTACCCAACTTAAACAACAAGAGCTTCTGAAACAAGTACAGGAAGCAATATTTGTACCAAAAGATCCACCAAAAGAATTTGAATTCATTGCCGATCCTCCATCTATATCAGCTCTTGACTTGTATGTACTAATAATTAACTTTGCCCATAATTATTAACAAATATATTTTGAAATTTCAGAGACACAGTGAAGCTTACAGCATTATTCGTTGCTCGTAATGGCAGACAATTTTTAACCAATCTGATGGCAAGAGAACAACGTAACTTTCAGTTTGACTTTTTACGTCCACAACATTCATTATTTCAATATTTCACAAAGCTTCTTGAACAGTACACTAAAGTGTTGATGCCTCCTAGAGATCTTATAAAGTGTTTAAAAGAAGAAAGTTATGATCGTCAAAAAATTTTAGATGATGTAAAATATCGTTCCGAATGGCAAAAACATCAAGATGCTTTACGTAGAAAAGAAGAACAGCTTATAGAAAAAGAAAGATGTAAGTTTTATTAAGATATTATAGCTTTTGATAATCTAATAAAATTCATACCTTTTTCAGTGGCCTATTCTCAGATTGATTGGCATGATTTTGTTGTTGTAGAAACTGTTGACTTTCAATACGGTGAAATTGGTAATTTCCCTCAACCAACTACACCGGATCAAGTTGGTGTGCGTACCTTGATGCAAGAACGTGTAGATAATGGAGAAGAAGCTGTTGAAATGAGTGATGCAGAAGATGACATGCAGGTAGATAGTGATGATGAAATGGAAAAACGAGTTAATGGTAGAACGTATGCACCGGAAAGTGAACTCAGAGTGCCCGGTGAAGAAAAGTCCAGTAGAGACAACAACCAGGTAATATTTAAAATTTCTATTTATTTATTAAAATATTTTTTATACTATTTAATTTAAATAAAAATAAGGTTCAAGACATGGATGAATCGTCCAGTGACGATGATGGTGATTTACCACCAGGTGTTTCGAAATCTGACAGCCGTTCAAATCAAATGACTCAACCGGCTGTTCCAGAAAAGGTTATTGTGAAAAAGGGATACAATCCCAAACAAAGTAAGATTTAATTTAACTAACACAAAACATGTATATTAGTTGTACTAATATTTAGATTTTTATATTTACAGTTGTTCGAGCCCCAGTTAAAGCACCTCCTGAAGAATATTTAATATCTCCAATTACTGGTGAAAAGATACCTGCAAGCAAAGTCCAAGAACATATGAGAATAGGATTATTGGATCCCCGTTGGGTAGAACAACGAGACAAGCATATCAGTGATAAAATGAATCAAGAATCTGTGTATGCTCCAGGTAACTATTTTTGATAAACCATTAGTATATTATATAGAATATACCTAATTTTTTTTTTAAATTATTATTTTATCTATTCAGGAGCTGCTATTGAGGCTAGTTTAAAACAGTTGGCTGAACGTCGTACTGATATATTTGGTGTTGGAGTTGAAGAAACTGCCATTGGTAAAAAAATTGGTGAAGAAGAAAGTAGAAAAGATGATAAGGTAAGAAAAATTAGAAAAATATTACGTTTTATGCTAAAATGGATTAAAAATATAATTTGATTGTCTTAGGCTACATGGGATGGGCACACCTCTAGTGTAGAAGCTGCAACTCGTGCAGCACGAGCTAATATCACTCTAGAAGATCAAATTCACCAAATTCATAAAGTAAAAGGTCTAATTCATGATGATGAAAAAGAAAAAATTGGTCCAAAACCTGTATCAGGTACAGTAACTATTTCTCATCCGCCTACTTCTCAAGCAGTTTCTGTGCAAATGTCAATGGCTAATAATATGCAAAATGCAATGATGCAACCACATGCTCCTAACATGATGCAATCCCAATCTATGATGATGGTTCAGCAACAACAACAGATGATGGGTGGGTTTCAAATTTAATTTCACTAGAGATCATTTATACAAATATATAACCAATAACATAATCTATTAATTTATACAATTGGCGACCTAAGTTTTTCATTGTTTCACACCTAAAATTATCTAATTACATAACTTGATATTAACTTATTAGACATATTAGTTATTATGGATATTTAGTTCAATGTAATAGTATAATATGTATTTTATGCTTGCCATTGTGATATGTTTTGTAAGAACCAAGATTTTGGTTTTTTTTTTATGCGAAAAATCTTTATATAATAATTGTTCCTGTACTTAGTGGTATTAACTTGTTTTCAGTTCCCCAACCTCAAGCTTATCAAGTAATGCAGCCCCAAATGCCACCGAATCCATTTTTGGGTGCTACTAGAGGAATGATGCAACCTCCATTACCTCAGGGTCAAGTATGTATACACTAATGTTTTCACATTAAATAATTTAAAAAAAAACTGTTAATTATTGTGCATAAACTTGTTCATTAGCCTGGAATGAAGCACATGATGGAAATTGCTGAAGATGAACCACTTATGAAGAAACAAAAGACAGAAGATTCTTTAGAACCTGAAATACAGTTTATGATGAAGTTTAATGTATATAGAATAAATACATTTTTTGAAATTTTAGGATCATCTACTAACCAATTATACATTTCAGGGTCCTGTCATGTTTAATGTTGGAACACCTGTTCTCACAGACAAACCGGAATGGGCTCTCAATGGACAGATATTAAATATAACATTACCACTACAAGAAACAGTGTCTGTGATTAAGACAAAAATTCATGAGTTAACTGGAATGCCGCCTGGCAAACAAAAACTGCAATGTGATGTATGTAAACAAATTCTAACTAGAAAATTATATGTAAAAGTAATGAATTAAATTGTTCTTCCATAATTTTTCTAGGGATTGTTCTTCAAAGATTCCAATACGTTAGCTTATTACAACATAGGACCCGGTTCGACTATTCATTTGCAATTGAAAGAACGTGGTGGTCGTAAAAAATAATTGTAAAAATATTAAAAGAATCATTTTATTCACTATTGTAATATTTGATAACATATAAATATATTTATTAATTTCATTATATAAAACATATATTAAGTATCAATGTCATAATGTAAAAGCAGTTCTGTTTATATGTGTTTCTCATTTTCTAGTAGCTGATAGCACCTCTTTAATAATATTATTGTACCGCTTGACCATTGGAGTGTAAATCTAAAAATAGTAATAAATAATTAGTGTCATTTTTATACAAACATGTATCTTTGACTTACTTCATAAGCATCTTTATGAGGTGAACAAGCTAATGTGGGAGGAGCGGCAGTGGTTACCACCGATTGAAATGAATCTACGCAGCCAGTACATTTACTTTGAACAAGTCCACGTTTAGCTTGATATGCAGCACCCAGGACTGCGGAATTGGCAGCTTCCTACAATTATGTTAAACATAAATAAACATCCGAAAAATATAAGAAAATGCTTGTACTGACTTGTGTATAAACAGGTGCATTAAAAACGTCAGATAAAATTTGTAATATTGTATTATTGTTTGAAGCGCCTCCCGTAGCTATGATCCTCGTCTTGGCATCTGTTTTTTTTTTCATACATAAGGTTTTTTAATTTTGTACCAATATTATATTAAATATGAACGTGACACGAATGATATTATGCGAACCTATCGTGTATCCCAACTGTTCGGCGTGCGCCCTTTTAGCTATGAACTGTCCCTCGACCAACGCTTTGACTTCGATCTCCCGGCTGGGAAACCTGTCCACGGGCCCGTCATTCTTATCGAAACGGTAGTCACCCTGTATCCACGGAATGATTTCCTGTTCGTCATAGTACAGTCCCAGATATCCGAAATTTCCTCTGGGCGTCCTCTCCAGCAATGTGTTGAAGTGGTCCCACGACTCGTTGGCGTAATGGTTTCTCAGTCTTTCGCGGGTCAACGAGCCGTTCTTAAAACTTTAAAACAACTCGAAGTCATGTTTGACTCTGTGCAGTGTGCGTATCCCTATATGTATAGTACTATAGTGTAGTGTATATTTACCACAGAAGCACCATGTACGCGTCTCGGTTGATCGGGCTGACCAGGACGTGTCCCTCTTCTAGACACCTGGGCTCGTCCAGCGGCAAGAACAGCGTGTCGCTGGTCCCGAGACTTATGGCGATGTCGTTGTCGCTGAGGCACAGGCCGGCCAACGACGCTGGATTGTCGCCGGTGAATGACACCACTCGGCACTCGGGATTGAACCCGAACCTCTCCACATAATAATTGCTGATCGGGCCCAAATCGGTACCCGGCGGCACAGTCCGCCCCAGTCTCGAGTCCAGCCCCGGCGCGCACGCCTAAATTCCGAACACGACTATAGACATACTGCTATGTGATGTAATATATTACAATGTCGTCAAATTATTTACTTCCAAGCATTCAGTCGACCACTCTTTGGTCTTGATGTCTAACAGGTTCATCCCCGAACCGTCGGACCAATCGATCGGAGCGTATGCGCCGAGTAATAACGAACAGCCGAAACTGCTCACTAGCGATATCCTCTAAAATAGTATAAAATATTTAATTAATTCGGATGGTCGATTGGATGACTGAGAAAAAGTCTAACTTCCGTGTTCTGATAGGCCCCTGGTTTGCTTTCTGCCATTTTAGCGATTTGGGGCCCAGAAAACCTCTCGTACGCCTTCGATCCGGTGATGTCGGCCAATCGCTATGAAAAATAAATAAAAAATAAAAAATATAATTTAAAACATTTAAAAGTCAACAATATAATTCGTTTTCCGTAGTATCTAAAACTGTTTATTAAAACCTTTGTAAAATAGTTTAGTGTAGAAATCGTGTTTATGCAAAAAACACCGTATGGAACATTGCCGCAACTAGGGGGGGGGGCTTAGCCTCCCCCTGACTAAGATTTAGCCACCCCAAAAATATCACTTATTGAATTAGATATAAGACCCTTATGAGCGGGGTGGTTTCGATCCTTCAAAACTAAAAAAGGAGTGGGTTTGACGGACTTTTGGGGTCGAGGCTGAGCCCTCGAAAATATATACAGTTTTTGAGTTGTGTGGGATCGAAGCCCCCCACCCCAACTTGCATTGGTGTTAAAAATGTTAGCCCCTATATGTTTTCGTTATAAAAAGTACAAATAAAACATGTTATACTGTACCTACTTGTAGTGCAAAGTGCAAACGTCTAATATATAACAAAAAACAAATTTTAAATATTGATTAGAACAAAAGTTATTTCATTTGTCAGACCAATGTGTTATAGTTGTTAGATCTCGTACAGTTGTATATCTATTGCTATAATATAATATGTTTATACAGCCTACCTGTGGTCCTCCGACTGCGTCCTCGAGATGTTTGCACTGTTTCGTGGTGCTGGAGTCCATCCACACTGGTGAGTTGACCACGGAAAAACAAGACGCCAATTGCATGTGCAAAAATCCGGCCGGGTTCAAAGTTTGCAGCGTTTTTTCGGCACCGTTCGTCCAATACACCGTGCCGTGTTGCTGTAGACGGTATGTAAATCGTATAAAAATATTTAAGTATAGGTATCAAAAATAATATAATATCGAATCATTAGCGCAATGTTATTATGGTATCCGGGTCAGTGGCGTAGCCAGGAATTTTATAAGGAGGGATTTCTAAAATCATTTTTTAAATACAATATTATATAATATAGCCATAATATAGGTTAAAACAAACACGGTGATGGGGGAAGGGGGGCTATTGTCCAGAGGTTTTTTTATTGGTGTTTAAGTTATAAGTTAATAACCAATTATGAATTAGATGTTGAAGATATAACAGATTCATTTTTTGGTAATACTATAGTTATTATAATTATTTAATAACATGCATATAGAGATTACGGAAGTTAAATATGTATGAAAAAATCCATTCTATACACATTAAATATTATAATAATTGTATCATACAGATGACATCGTCTATTCGTCTACAATGATTGTTTTGTAAACTGGATGTTGTTCGTAACATAATATTGTATTTCGATTGCGGGATTATCGATTACCTATACCTATATGCAATATGCCTTAAGCATTCGGGGAAAAGAAAAAAATACCATTACCTGTCCGGAACCAGAAACCGCGGAGACTGTACTTAAATCGGCACCGCACACTTGCAACCGGTCCAACAGTACGTCCAAGGCTTTGACCCACATAACTGTTGGCGCTGTCACCTCGCGATGCTGTCTGTCTTTGCCCTTAATCACGCCGCCATGAGTCCGAAACTCTTGGAGCTCCGTGTCGAAATGTACTGTGGCCTCGAAGATCTTGTGCAGATCATCGTCAACAATAACTCCTTTCAACTGCGTTAAACGTTTTAAATTTAAATATAGTCTAGTGGTAGGTATATATAGATTATAAGGGTATACTACCCTATAATAAGTTATATATATATATCCACACCAACCTTCTATTTTTAAGTAAAATAAACCAGTAACGAAAGTTGGAAAAAATCTCAGTGGTGGCTGGATCAGCCAGGGTGACGATCTAAAGAATCGACAAGTTTTTCTTGGCTTATCCGTCAGATGTCAGTCATCAATCATCATACACGTAAATGTATTTTGAACCAGATGGTTTATTTGTTAGTATAACTTAGAAATATTCATTTTAATTAAAAATTACGAGGACCTATACACATAATATAGTATAGTACGTACACCAAGTATTGATATATTAACTAAGTATTCAAGTGTTCCCTATATAAGAGGCGTAGCCAGAGAGGCCTGTCCGCCAAACCCCCACCCATCAATAAATTGTAAAAATGATAATGTACAAAAAGAAATATTGATCGCTTTTATAAAAAAATTTAAGTTTTAAATAAGACTCACACAATAATAATATAGATAAAAAGTTGCTCAAAATGTTATTCATTTCGGCAAAGGTGGGCTTTAACTTGTTAAAAAGTTATTTTTTTAACTAGTTAATTATATTTGTTTTTAACTTATTAACTTATTCAGTTAAAATTTTTATTGTTGCCGTAAATTAACTTTTTATAGTTAATTATCATTGTCGTGCAGTTAAGTTAATTTCCTTTTTGTGTCATGTGGGACCAACTAGACAATAAGTACCTAATACTACTTAGACCCAAATATAAATACAAAATGTATTATTTTGTTGGGATTTCTTGAGTCCCAAGCAATGATTTTCAAGTATAAAATCTGTTTCATACATCAGAGAATTGAAAACTTTTATCTTGCACATCATTTATGGCGTTTTTAGAGCATTTTTTTTTTTTTGTAAATTGTATTGAATATTTAAACATTATATGCATTTTTAGATTAAACTTAATAGGTATTAACTAAAGGAATTTTGTTCCTACCTACCATTTATTAATTGTCGTTCGTTCAATTTATGATTTCGATACGTATATATACGTAAAGTCTATATTATATTATATCTATCTACAGTGCGATTGACGACTGTCGACTGCATTGTGGCTGTGCGTCCAGGACTTAAACCAGTAACAACTAATAGTCAGTTGTGGTTACATTGTAGGTAATAGCGATTTTTTTCGTATTCTCGTTTTCTCAAAAAGTGTTAGAAAAATTGTTGTTATTTTTTAAGGATATTATTTCTGTTAAAATGCATTGTTTTATGGCATTTAAATCCGAGCCTCAGTAATAAGTACTAAGTAATAACTAATAACTGGTGGTAAATAACTATATGTGTATTAATATTACTTACCCACCATATAAGCGCAACAAGAGATGAAAATATAGGGGGTGCTAAAATTATGTAACTAAAAATGTTGAGTAATTAATTATAGTGAACCGTTTTTGCAAGTAGTAAAAATTTGATTTGTAAAATAGTCCACTACTATTTACGTATATAGGTAGAAAATATACATAATACATATTTGTGCTATAAATAATAGAAGTGCTAACTAAGCAAATTGAAACCACTGTCACCGATGTCGGTCTCCACAGCCCGTAATAAAATTAAAAACTATATGGAGCGCTATAGTACGATAAAAATTATCATATTTTATATTTCAAGAGGACGTCACACCTGCAGCATGTGTTGTCTCAAATGGATATAACATGGCAAGTTTGCATTTAGTAGTTCCAATTTTGTGTTGTTAGCAAGTGAATATATTAGAGTGAATTGACGTATTGTTTATTGAAATATTATCAAACTTTAAGGTATAATAACATTATTTTTTTTCTCAACTTAAGTTTTTGAATATTTTAAAATTAGTATAACATTATCGATATTTTACATATTTACTCATAACTCATTTAAAAATTAAAGTATCTTAAAAATCCAACGAGGGAACACGCAATATGATCTTCTTAACTTAAATGTTGATAATAGGCCAATTCACTCCAATATTTAAGGATGAAGCTAACAACACAAAGTCAGAACTGCAACTGAACATAGATTTTGATGTGTTATGCTTTAGTAAGATAAAATCCCACATGCATGTTGTGAGTACAACTTCCAGTCGTCTTACACCATTATAGTGTTTATATTAACTATAAAGTGGCATACTAACTAGGGGGGTTAACCACACCCCAACCAATATTTTTGGACATAGTCATTTTTTTGTCAGTTATGGACTTACGGTAACGCAATTTCTAAATTTAACCCCCCTAAAAAAATTAGGCCTAAGTATACCCTATACAGTTACAGTTGATTATGTTTTCAAGAGTGAACATCCGACGATAGTATTTTCGCGAAAACGAATATCGTTAAGTGAGGAAAGTTTCGTTTTCGAAATAAATTGTACAGTAAATTATCGAACAAATGTCAAAATAAAAATTTAATATTATCTACTATCATTTAATATGATATTGATATTTAATTATTCCAAGTGACTAAAACCATAACTATAGCGTTGGGAAGGTCAATGATATATTGATATTATTATTATTAAATATTATAAACATGTTATCTAAATTAGTATACGTATTAGTTATTTAGGTTATTACTTATTAGTTATTACACACTAAATTGTGATATATAACCTACATAGACTATAGAAGTATTATATATTAATAGGTACGTAAACACTCACCATTAATAATAAGTCATAATTCATACCTATTTCATATTATACAGACTTTATCATTGCTGTATTAATTAAATTATACTTTTTATAATTAGATAGATATAAATAAATAATGTAATTCAAAATAAATATGTATAGGTATATTGAATATAGAATTTGTTTTATCATTGATAAGTACAGTTTTTAAATAAAATATATACTATAATGTTATAAATTATACTTAGAATAAATATTAAATATGAAATTCTTATTAAAAACCAATTAAATTATATATATTTGTAAGATAAACCTATATACTTGATCTTATAAAATATGACTAGAGTAAAATTATATCAAAATAAATAATAGTATTATATCATTTTATACCTATGCACAATTTATAAAAATTTAAATTTACAAAAAATGGACAGTACAATTGTAATATTCTGAAAACATTGCCGGTGAACCGGTTGATAACAATTTAATCGCCTACAGATATCGCATGTTGCCGCACCCTAATGACGCCAATTTTATTAAAGAAAAAAACATTTTTCGTTTATAATTATATCACCGCATATTATCTATAGCGGATAAATTGTGGAATATAATAACGTACGTATACACTCTATTTCGTCGTACGACTTTTTAATGACCTATAAATACCATATATTTTATTCATTTCCGAAGGTGTCTATCGTGTCAGGTGGCTGAAAAGTTTATTAAACCGAATATGGTTTACACCAGATAATGTCAAGTATAATAGACCAGTGGCCGTGCCTATAAGGTACGGATAATTCGCGGACTTTTCGTGGGATCTGACTGATCTGAGGTACAACTTACCAGCTTATATACGTATTGTCGTATTGATATTAGGTACCTATGAATTATATAAAATTAAATTTAACAACGATTAATAATATTTATAAAAAAATATCGTTTCCATATAAAATATATACAAGGAAGTTGAGACCTACCTATATGCCCACTTACTCAACAACACACCCGCCCACCTGTGCTCACGGTTACGCGATATTTAGAAACGGTTTGTTCGCCTCAGATAATATATTTGTAGATCATAGGTATACAATTATAATCAAATTTTAAATATCTGTGGAAGTATAATACCTGTTGCGTGCTGAAGTCAAGTCCCAGGTACGTGGTGGGCATCATGACGTCGACCGGCGTCGGGAACGCGTCTCGGTAGTGACGGCAAAGTCGGCCGTCCGTCGGCGGTTCGCTCGTCATTGCCGTCGCCGCCTCCTCCTACTTCTACTTCTCCTCCTCCGATCTGCAGTGACGAGGGCGACCAACTCGGTAATAAGACGGCCACGGCGGTGTTATTATCAATATTATCTCCGCGGCGGCGGATCAGACGTTTCGGCGGAACGGCTGAGGCAATACGGACGTTATCGTTATGATTATTATTATTATGATATTTTTTAAATAATATTTTAACGGTTATAACTCATAAACATAATTAGGTGTCTTAAGCCGATGCGGCGTTGCAGCACTTTGGGTCCGACGAATAATTTAAACGAATTGTCAAACTATATTATTATTTTTTTTTAGGTACATACACGGTCGGCGGTCGGTGCAAAGTTACCTGATTTCTTATTCAAAATAATATGATTAACTGACAGTATTAAAAATAACGCACGTGTACTATGCACTGGCCATTGGCGTCAATCGAAATGTACTGTGGTTATTATACATGCGCGATGTAACAATTGTAAAGTATATCCAGTAGCCACGTAGGTATTTTTTGTCGCGGTCTATATACGATATACTTACCGCAGTATACGGTGTACCTATGATAAATAGTATAATAATATATTATACGGGATTTGTGACAGCGAGTACCTATTTAAAGGTATCTACTATATCTACCTACAATATGTAACCTGTGCACGTAAATGCGTTATGTATACCCGTACAGTCGTAAAATATTCATGGCCCGCGTTGACGATGATTATAATTATAAAAACAACAGTATTGTGTACCTAGTGCAGTACTGCAGCATACACCGACAATCGAGATGCAGGTGTGCGATGTTCGTTCACGGTGATGTACTTTTTAAAAATCCGTTTGCGTCGGCCTTCTTGGAAGCGAAGTCGAGATCTAGAGAAAAAGAGAGAGAGAGAGAGAGAGAGAAATAGTAAACGTTTTTCGGACCGTGACGCGTGGGTCCGACGGCCGTGATTTCCAGAGTTCTATCGACTCTCCTCCGACCATCGCCTCTGCAAAGTCACGGTCTGACCACGACGTGTCGTTCCAAACCTTAGTCATCATCATGATCATTATTATTATTATTACTTTTATTATTACGAAGATGGTTGATAATAGTACACTACGCGTGTACGCGACACGGGAGTACTTATGAAGACTATCGGGATCATAAACAAAAAATAAATACCTGTAATTTTCACTTAAACGTTTGTTTATAATTTTAGAATAATTTACACTCTCGTGGTTAAGGAAGTTTGGTGAAATTCGGTGGAATTTTGTCGTCTCGATAACTAAATCGTCGAGTCATAGGATTATAATCACGGAGCAGGCCAATAACATCGCGATGTCTAATAACTAATAAGTAATAACATTGATTATAAATAATATATAGTATATTTATAATCGGTAATAATCATTCAGTGGTAAGAGTGGGGGAGGCAAAGGGTGCATAAATGTACTTGGCCACCTGTCATATCGTTGATCTTCACTGGATTTTTTTACCATATATCAATTTGGAATTAAAGCTAAAGTTAAATAATAGGTTTAAAATGTTGTACCCTTAAGGCCTAACCTAATTCTTAAGATTATTGTAAGAATTCAGAAATTTGTAAGCAACTATGTAAACGTTTAACTAATTATGGAGGGGGTATTACTGTATTAGGAGAACCAATAATGCTATTTGCACAACACCACGGTCTCATCTATAGTAGTACGCCGGAGCGGATTTATGGGGGATCGTGGCAATTACCCCCTCACCGGGATTTAAAAAAAAATTGTTTTAATTAGTTAATTTCACGATGTAGATAATACCGTGTAAAAACTCTGATTTTACGAATACATTGAGCATAATAGTCCTAACATATCCAAAATAAAATATTCCAAAAAACGGCTTGGGAAGTAAGCTACATTCATTCAGTTTTAATGCGTATACCGTTACACAGAATTATTTAAAGAATCGGCCTTTTTAGCGTTCTTGGCGGCCAAACGCATTAAATGCCGTAAAATAAAGACTCAAAAATGTCTTAATCAAAGATCGGAAGTGTGCATTGTGAAATTAAATAATTTAAAAAATTAAAAAAAGATATTTTTGTGGCCATAACTTACAAATTAAGTTATTTGAATGTATCATCAAATTAAGTATGCAAAACACGAATTTTTAAGAAAAAATCCAAAAAACGCTTGGGAGGTGAACTTTATTTATGTCAAACTTGGTCTTATTCTATTGGATTTAAAAGGCAATGTTTTTGTGTACCTGGTCGGAAAAGTCAGATTTATAAACTGTAACTAACATTATTTAATTAATCATATTAATTACAATAATTGTTAAACAATGTTTGTTCGGAGTATTTAAATTGAACTTGAATTCTCATATGAACTCATATAAGTTAATTATTAATTAATATAGAAATACAATTTTCATTGTACTTTATACTTTTCACTCGAAAATATTCCTACTAGCCACCCCCTTAAGCAAGCTTCAGATCCGTC
>WHPZ01582764.1:0-14883 GCA_016617965.1 Macrosiphum rosae | reverse complement strand
GTGCTCATCAACTTAAATTACATTAGGTTAGCCAGTCGACTATATACGTTTGCTGCGGATGTAGGAATGGCCAAATTGGCCGTTTATAATGAGAAATGAATTATACTCAAGTTTGGATAAGATGAATGATTTGTGTATTGATGTTAACGTGGAAAAAGAGGCTCCCCAATTGGTACGAGCTAGCCTTTTTATAATGTTTAATCTTGCCGTGCAGGTTTTTCTAGTATTTTTATATGGGGGATCCATGAGTTTTTTGAGTCAAAAATTATTCTAAGGACTTTAGCGGTGTTTTGGTTAGGAATCAGTGTGAATGTTATGCATTGGGATTTGCCTGCCGAAAATTTGAAACCAGATTTTTGGGACCATTCGTGAAGGACATTTAGTGATTTTTTCATCAGTGATTGCACGGTAAAAAGTTCATTACTGGGACAAAAAATATTAATTTTTTTTAAGTTTTCCGAAGTTAATTTGTACATATATTTTATAGGTGTAAGTAAACGGAATTTTTTTAATTTTTTTATATTGTATTCTAATTTTAAAAAAAGTGTTTGTTTTGTTATAAATATAGAAAAATACTAAATTTGAACTACAATTTTCACCTCTAAACCGAATTAATTTTTTTGACTAATAAATTGTCGTTCTTGTATATTGTAAGTAGCATGTTACTAGATATTTTTACTCTCCAATGAGAATTAAAAAATCATAAATATGTTTTTGGGCATAGTTCGGTGGAAAATACCAAGTAGCATGCTGGGAATTAAATTAAATTTTTTTTTTGTTTTTATTTTTGATTTGTGGTTCTATGGCAATTGGCAATAAACAAAACGTTAGGAGAATTGGTTTTCAAAAATGTTGTACCCAACCCCATGATAGAAGTAATTATATTAATAGATTAGGTACTTCTATTATGCCCAACCCAAACACGAATCCATTTTAAAATATTTGAGTACCTATTTATTTTGTATTTGGATAAATAAAATATTAGAAGTAGGATCTGTGTCATTCTGTGGTATAGTGGCATTATAACTTGTAAGTTATAAGGCAATTAATATAGGCAAGTAGGCAACATAAATGAATTTAAGTTTTGAATTTGCGGTAGATCGCATACAATTATAGGCTGGCGCTGCTGAGTGCTGAATGCTGATTCGTATCGCTTATTCGCTTCTATTTTGTTCTGTGATACTTGGTGATACGACGTGGTATGTTTGATGACGTCACGTCTTATATTGATTACAATGTGATAAGGAAAAAAGTTCGAAAGTACAATATTGAATGACAACTTCAACACTACATTACAGATTACAGCAATACAGCCATACAAAGTAATTACAAACTATAAGTGTATAACAACCATGATACAATCGTACTAATCTTATCCAAAGTCTAAACTCTGATGAACACCATTGTAATTACCAGCAGTAGCGACTAGCGGGCATTATTGACTTATTGAGTGATTTCAAATTTTGCTTTACGAAACTTCAGACCACCTGCTGCGGTGGCGGTCCGAAGTATTTCATATTTTCATTCACTCGTTCCCGTCTCTTCGACTTCCTGGGCAGCGATGTCTTTGATTTAGGTCAAATTTGTTGATGTTCCGCAGATGGAAAAGTAATTACACCCGAACTGCCAGTGCAAACCGTAATTTAATTTTTTCTTTTTTAATGTGACCTGCAATATTTTATTCCTTCACAGCAAATTATTAGCCGACTACGAACAGCAGTTTGGTGTGACCAGTGCTGAGATCACATCGAAAATCAGCAGACTTGGCCATATAGCTAGCAGTGAGTAATAATTAACACATGAACCTTCAGAGGTGGGGTCTTAACAATTCTTTTTTTGATTTACACAGACGATAGAAATGACTACATCAAAGAAATCGAACGAAACCTCGACGAGGTACATGATTTGGTTAGTACGAATGAAAAAAAAATAATAATATTATGGTATTTTTACTTGGATATTCAATATTTTTCAAGTTGGAACAAATGGACCTGTCGGTCAAAGAATCTGATGTGTCTGTACGCGCCAAACTGCACAATCGAGTAGCTAGTTACAGGGCTGAACTCCACAGATTAGCCAAGGAATTTGCCCGAGCAAAATGTACGGTCAACATTGATTTAGGTATATTACATAGTAAATAGGTAGGCACTGCACAATATTTGTTGTAGATTCATAATAATTGTTTATTTAAATTAAATACTACAGAAGATGATAATCATTTTGCTGAAAGTGAAGATGTGACTTCAGAACAAAAACAGAGGCTACTGTATACGTCTGAACGGCTAAACCAATCAGGAATACAATTGGATAATACTTATCGTATTGCCGTTGAGACTGAAGAAATTGGTTCACAAATATTGACAGATTTAAATCGCCAACGAGAAACTATGCATAACTCTTTTAATAGGGTAACTTAGTTCATCACTTTATGTTTGACTTTAAGTAGCTTAAACTTATGTTTTTCATACGTGATTTGTATTGTTGCAGCTCAGAGATGCAAATGCAGACCTTGGTAGAAGCACCCGAATGATAAATGCCATAATTGTTCGTTCCAGACAACACAAAATCATACTCTTTGGTGTAATGGCAGCATTTTGTTTTCTCTTGATCTTTGCATTTTACCATTCATTCCTTTAAATATACATTCCTATTTCACGGGTTAACTTGTTTTAGTTTTGTTATTGCCTTTTTTAATTTACAATATAATTGTTATTATTTATATTTGAAATAATTTTAACTGTCATTTCTGAACAACTATCTTTATAAACGTAAAATATTTAAATACTGTCATCACAAATAAAAATGTCTATTATTAATTCTATAGATTTCTAACGGTAACATCATACAACTAAGAGTATGCAACACCCGAAGGTTATCTCTGTCTTATAATCGTACAGCATACTAAGTTTTAGTTTCACATTGATCCATTTTACTCTGTTATATCTAAAATTAGGGGCATTGATAAATACCTTACAATTTAAAAAATAAATTACTATCTAAGCCTTTTTGTAAATTTTAAAATTTACAAAAACAAAAGAGTTTTAAAAAGCTCATAACTTACTTTTTAATTAAGATATCAATAAAAGCCTTCTAGATGCCTCGTATAATAATCTTACTTTTAAATTTTATAATAGGTCAATTCACTCTAATTTTAAAAATTACAGAAAGTTTGCTATGTTGTACATTTGCAAGACGGAGACAACACTTGTAGGTGTGAGATCCTCTTATGTCAATTCATATTCAATTTATTTATGTGCTTATAAACAAATTATGTATTATTTTTGTCTGCCTTGTTAAAATTAATTATACTGAATTATTTAATATCAACTCTTTTACTGGTTTATTTTAATTTTATGCTGCATAGTAATACCACATACTCTAGTTAAATTTATTCAGAGGATTGGCAAAATAAATAATATTGGCATTAATATATGACTCTCCTTCAATATGCAATTGAATTGCCATTTTTAATATCCTTGTGGTTTTTGGGCTCTTAAAACCATTCCTTCAGGCAAATCTGCAGCCATATTTCCTTGTTCTCTGCAAATTATCTCCATTGTATACTTGGTTTCGATATTTAAATATCTTTTTTGACAAGGTCTTCTCATTGTAAGAGTAGTTTACCTAACAATCTTTTTCCAAACAAATCTTCCATTAGAGTTGGTGCAATATTTGTTTTCACTCAGATTCATGCAGCCATGCACAATATAGATAAAACGCATTCACGTAAAATTGTTTTTCATGATTTAATATGTAAAATCATCTAATACAAAAATTATGGAGTAATATTTTTGAGGTTTGATCAGTTTTACATTTTATTATTATTTGACCAAAATCGGATTTGATAAAATAAAAAAAAACTATACATTTAATTGGATATTAAATTGTTTTGAGACAATATTTAGACAAATTTATATATAGGGAAAGTGAATACCCTCAAAAGCATTACAAAAAAAATGATTGCATGAATGTGTTTTGCCTATATTGTGTGGGCCAGAGCAGTGGCGTAGCCAGGAATTTTGTATGGGGAGGGCTAAGTATCACAAAAAAATAGAAAAAAAAGCGGGTAAGTGGAAGTCGCTCTGCTGTATAGTAGGTTACAAGTAGGTCACTTTATAATTGATTGTATTAAATTTGAATTCAATGATATCATCATTGTATACAAAAAACGATTCTGAGCGGAGACTGTTTGCCAGTCTGGATATTTTATATTGTTATTATATTTTATTATAGGCCTGTATGTTGAATTAATATTATAAATTACGACAAAATAGATGAAATTGTTATTTTTAGTTGTTTTCATGGTGATAAACAAAGCGTTAGAAATTAAAATCCCATTTTTAGAGGTTTTTTGTAATTTATCGGTGGTTTTTCCGTGGTATTAAATAACAATTGAGAAAATCAAAAAATTACCTTTTTAAAGTACCATCTTGATCCAATTTTCTGAAAAATGAGATACTATATGTTGAAATCGAAGCATTCCTTCTGGTAGAAATTTTATATACAAAATAAAAAAATAATAAAAAAAAATTAACACCATTGTAAAACTATTACAATATTATGTCTTTTATTCCAACTTTTTATTTTTAATTATTAATCCTGATAAAATTCTAAGGTCAAAACACTCAATGGGGGGGGGGGGGTGCTATAGCACCCTTAGCCCCCCCTGGCTATGCCACTGGACCAGAGAGAAAACAAACAGTGCACTAACATCCTCTTTATAATTGAGGAGCATACTGAACAATAGCTTCATTTTAATTTTAGAATATTATAACAGATTGGTACAACACATAACAAAATTGAATCTGAAAAGTTTTCTACTTGAAATAGTACAATATAGTACCAAATAAAATAATTTTTTAAAACATACTAAGTCTACAAAATTTAAATATATTGAAAATTAATATTGAATGAACTATGATTTACATTGTTTTATATAATGCATTTATCATTATGTTTAAATAATAATTTTTCATTAATTTAAAATTTGCTATTAAACAATTTCTGAAAATAAAACTTACAATGTTGTTTTTAAATAATGTTTAAATTACATTAAGACAGTGGAATAATTTTATAAGAATTAAATCAAATTCATTTTAAAACTATTTTACCATTACGGTTGAAATTCACTCTCAAATATGTGGAAAAACACCTTAATTAGTTCTTTGGCTTCAGTGTCCGTTTTACTGATCATTGTTATAAACTGAGGAAAATCATTAGCTAAAATCTATTAAAAAAAATAAAATTGAAATAAATAAAATTAAAATTGTACCGTGCCTAGATATTGTATTTCATTCAGTATAAGGTTTAGGACGATCAGTTGTTAGAGGGCAATGCATACTCCTGTACTTTATTATAGTGGACCTTACCGCTGTACATTTGCTTATAGCATGTGGCCCCTGTATTTGTAGTCCAATAATGGTTTCAACTTTTTTATTCCCAAATATTTTGGCTCGTTCTTGGAACACTTTTGCGTCTTTGCCATCACTATAATTGCATTTTATTAGCAATAAATCTGTCTCCTGAAAAACAACAGTCACTTTTATTAAAATATTTCTTAGGAATTTGTTAAAGCCACACCTAAGTGGTTTATAGGCTGTAGACATTTAAGTATAGATAATAAGTTAAGTTAGGATAAAATAAATACTATCAGCGGTAGGTGCTCAATCAAAACTTGCTATGTATTATAATGGTATTGTTTTGCTACTAAGTCATTAAATATAATATTTTTATAGTTTATTATAATTTATAACATTAATATTGTTACCATAAAAAATATGGTAATAGGTAATATAATTTATAATGTATTCTTCTATTATAGTTGTTAGTCTGAACATCAGTGGTGGCTCTCAAAGTTCACATAAGGTGGTGCACAAAAAATGTACTCATAAGTTATAAGATACCTATCTATGTAAGATGGTAAAAAAAATATTAACTTTGTTATAGGTTAATATTAAATCATGTACTTATCTAAACCGGCAATTAATGGCCAATGGTACATTGGTATATTGTGGTGTGTTATCGTTTCAACAATTTAAGCGACATCGCGGCACAATAAATATAGTTCCGGTGCACACATTAAATGTATTACTAACTAGTAACTGACATGTTGAAGCATGTAGCTAATATTTATATGGCCGCCAGAAGCCCAAAAATCTGTGCTCTGCGAATTATTTAATCGTTCATAGACACACTTTTCAACACAAATTGCTGAAAAACTTTTTTTTTATTATAATTTACTATAGGAATCTAATATTTTTTATGGGTGGTTCACATGCTCCTATGCTCCATAGCACGAGTCGTCACTGCTGAATATATACTGTAAATGGTATATAATTATAATTTATATTACATGTGATTGTAAAGCTTGTACAAATCTTGAAGCTTCAGTTCCACATGCAAAAGCAACAAAGCAATTTTCTCCAGACTGTTGATTATATTTGGTGAGAGGCACAATTGATTTTTCGGATTCATTTGTAATTCCATACCTAAGAAACAATACACCCACATAAGTCTTAGGCACAAACAAACATTTTTTACATTTTTAGATCACATTGGTACGGAATAAAAAAGAATTCTCATTTGCATACAATTAAATTAAGTTTAAGAACTGTTAAAGTTAGGTATAGTCGAATCTAACAAGATTTTAAACATACTTGTATAAAGTGTGGGGTAGGTATGAAAAAAACCAATTTACATTTGATTCGCAATCTTTTGAGATCTGTCATTCTGGTAACTATATACTTACTTGTGTAATTCTTCAGATAACTGGACAACTATGGGCTCTTCATTTACCACCCAATTGTCACCTTCATTCCATGTATAATCGTACACGGTTCTCCAATTGTTATTCCATATATTAAGATCGGCTTTGACAAATTGATCTAATTGAAGGGCAATACACTTTTTATAATAGTTATTACATTGGTTTACAACAGATATTAATGACCGATGACGATGTCATATTGATGATATAGTATCACCTATTATATTTATTTTCTTCCTGTTCTATTTTAAATGATGTACATTAGCCAAGAAATACCTACCAGCCAACTGGTTGTAATAAAACTGGTAACAACTGAATTGCAATTCTCGACTGGACTCTATCACCGGCTGAGTAGAACAAAACAATGAAATCTTTAAGGATGCGCAATCACGAACTCTAAACTGACCACAGGCAACTACCACTGTTGAATTGATTGTATCCCTCACGAAAACGCTGAATAATAATAATCGAATACAATGAAAAAAATCAGTTTTAGTAGGTAATTTGGTTTTTTTGGTGTAACTCAAAAATAAATAACCATAGATTGTTGAAATTTGCACCAAAAGTTCAGATTATAATTTTTTATACTGTATAATTTTCAATATATACTGATCCTTTTTGAGGTATTTATAAACATTTGACAATTTTGTTGGATTAAAAAGTTTGTAAATGTAATACAATATTCTTTATAACTTCATAACTTCATAGAGTTTAGGTGTTAATGGCCAAAATTTCACTAAAATATGCAAACAATTCTTATAGCTAAGGATTGAACATTTCAAGGAAGGTTACTCATAAATTGTTGATACCTACTGTAAACAAAAAATCTAAAAAATATTTTAATAAGGTTTTTTTTTATAGATATTTTAAGTTTAAATTTTGACAAACTTAGATATTTAGATATATAAATGAAGAATAATAATTTGAGTTTTTTTTGTTGAAATTAAAAATTATTATTCGTGGATATTAAGTTCATAAATTATTATATTTTATACACACAATGACGTTTTCAAGTGCAATGATTTTGGAAAAAATTAATATTCAGCCTACTACTGTATTACTAATAGTAAAATAAATTACTTTAATGGCAATATTATCATACAAATATAATATAATATAAGTAATTGTGATGTTATAAGAATATGAACTCACAAGTGCCAGTAGATACATATCTACTCACATAGTCACACCCCACTATTCCAGTCAGGCATTTACTTGGCACTACCAAGTATTAACATTTCTCAGTCTGATAAATCTCCCATTGGATACCTCTTAACAAGTTTTTATTTTTATTTTTACCTTTGTTTAGTTGGTCCAAGCACAATTGTGCATCTCTGACAATCATCCACAGTTACTGAACCGGTATGGTCCAGCAAGTAAATATTGGAGTCCTGACAATTACGTACAACAAATTGTTGGCCGCTAATTGACCCTGGAGACTTATACGCCGTGCAGCCGTTCAAATTTTCCATAACATAATCCGCAGGGTCCAAGTGTTTTCGTTCTACCCTGTGAACCCAATGAATCAATCGATCATACATTGTACTAACCAGTTGTAGGCTTAGCCCCTCAAATATTAGCATAGTCCTCCCATGAGAAAATTAATGAATCTCAGCACTATGTGTTTGGTACTTTTAGTTTCCCCAAAATGTAAGCTATAGTTGCACCTATGATTAGTTCTTATTTTTTAAAAAAACATTTAAATATACGGTATAAGGTCATCATTATATGATTATTGAACGTGGGTATGTGAAATCACTTATTATATAATCCATGATCATAACAGACTAACTAAAAAATAGGGTCTTCAGCACCTCCAATTTTTCTTTGAAAATACCCCTTTGTTGGCTATTGGGTAACTGTCCATTACCAATCTAATAAGAATCCATACCTACCTAATCATTCATATCCAGGAATCCTGAATCAAACCACATACATTATACAATTCAACATAAATATAGTTACCATGAGTACACCAGTTTTTTTGGTTCTTTAGCAGCCCCAGTGGTTTTGCAACAGAAACATCCCATTTTTTGCACAAACGTCGAATTGTCATTGTTTCCTTGATTGTAATAATATGTATACAAAAATCCGTCTCCACGGCAACCTGAGTTTATACATAACTAAATCATTCATTTCTTTTGTGTACCAACACAAGTTTTATTTAATGCCATTACTCAAATAATTGTATTAAAAAACATATATTAAGTAATGTTTGAAAAAGTTAATAACAATGCTATCAAGAAAAAAATTGATTCTAACGATTAAAAATATCTATAAATGCAGTAAACTGATATATAAAAAAAACAAACATCTATTGTAACAATAATTTGAATGATTTTAGTGCAACATGACTACACCCTACATTTTGACAAAAATTATATTCGAAATGTGTAAAGCATACAATGATGACTATTACAATTCTGAAACCCCTGATGCGAGTACGAACAATTTATTGTTTTTGAAATCCAGGTCAGCATAGTTTAGTTCAATAAGTTATATTTTTTTATATAAAAAAAATCTAACATTGTAGTCATGTTAATCGGTATTTGTTTGTTTTATTAAATACTTAAATAAACTATGAGCATTATTCTGGATAAATATAATGCAAAAATAATCAAAAACCCCAAAGAACAGTGTGATAGTAGTCAGGTTAAACACAAAAAAAAAAAAATAATAATAAAATCATAAATATATGCATATATAGAGAACTTGATCGGTGAGCGGGGCGTTCTCTAACTGGACAGACTATAGTAGGTATAATAAATTCAAACAATTATGAGAATAATAAAAAATTTAATTCATTGAAATAATATTTATCAAATATCCAAATAATAAAAATAATTTAATAATTGTAAATATAATTATACAATAACTATACATTAATTATACAACAATTATACATTAAAAAATAAGATAACAAAATATCTGAACTTAAAAAAGTAAAATAAATTGTATTCACATTAAATTAAATATTGTATACCCTCTGTCCAATAATAAAATATAAAAAAAATGTTCTTTTCTTAAGACTCATCTGGTCCACTATAATTTGGAGACGTCGGAGAATAGCTGGGAGATGATGGTGAATAATGTGGACTTCCAACACCAGGTGAATATGTCGGTGAAGTAGGAGAATACCTAAAATAAAATGTTTGAGTTAAACAGGCTTTATTAAAAGTAACTGTTTAAAACTATTTGGCTTACCTTGGACTTGCCATCGAGAAATTGGTAGGTGAATAAACAGGTGAACTAGGACTGTATGACTGATTGTATTGTGTACCTCCAGCATTTGGTGTATGTTGTAGAGAAGATGGAGAATAAGAAGCATTTGAAGGCGAGTACATTGGACTGGTAGGGGAGTATGTAGGACTGACAGCAAGCGATGGCGAAGTGGGCGAATATTTGTAATTGCTTGTCCCAGAAGTAGCACTAGGTGTATATGATGGCGACGATGCTGCATATTGTGGAGAGCTTGGACTGTATGAAGGCGATGTCGGACTGTACGATGGTGATGTAGGGCTGTACCTGTTTAAGACAATTATTAGATTTTAATTTATGTCTTAAGCAAAAAATAAAATAAATCTAAACTATATTTAATTTTAAGTAGAATTTAAAATTATAATAGGTAGAAAATAATTGTTTGCCATTGTTTGTTTACTACCCTATAACTATAATACTATATAAATAACTAACAATACAATATAGTGTGGCCAACAAAATTAGGCGGGTGATTCTAGCAATCTAGCTAGAAATTACCAAATAATTTTGTTGGCCGCACTATAGAAACTATTTAGAATAATTATACATTTTTTTATAAATTAAAAATAATCAATGTTGGATTATAAATTAAGACATTTTTTAAATAAAATATATGATAGGTAATTAAGTCAACTTTAAAGGAACTTACGATGGTGAAGTTGGACTGTAAGATGGAGATGTTGGACTGTAAGACGGAGACGTAGGGCTGTATGAAGGACTGGTAGGGCTGTATCTGTAAATAAAATAAAAAAGCAAAATTATAGCTCAACTTAAGTTTATATAAAATGTAAAGGGTTTAAAATCTGTAAATATTTCTTTTATTTTAAATTATAAATTGTACTTACGACGGAGACGTTGGGCTATATGACGGAGACGTTGGGCTATATGATGGAGATGTCGGACTGTAAGACGGGGACGTAGGGCTGTATGAAGGAGATGTTGGGCTGTAGCTAAACATAGAAAATTAATTTGTTAATATTTGTTGATTTAGGTTAACCTAAACTAAATTCAATTTAAAAATACATACGAAGGACTTGTCGGAGAATATGAAGTGTGAGAGTATGAAGGGCTAGTTGGCGAGTATGATGGACTTGTTGGGGAATAATTGTAATTAGGAGACATTGAAGAGTATTTTGGAGTATTTTGTTGTGTAGCAGAGTATTGTGGACTTGTTGGCGAATAATTAGTTGGAGTCATAGAAGGTGATAAAGATCCAAACTGTGGGCTAGAAGGATAATTATAATTTGGTGACATGGAACTAGGGCTCGGCACATATGGACTAGTGGCCATGCCTGGAGATCCAGGACTGCCCGGAGTTCCTCCAGATGACATCCAGAATGGAGAAGTTCCACTAGCTTCACTTGAGCCTGCTGGTGAAAAACCAGGTCCTCCAGGAGTCATGCCAGTTTCCAAACCTAAAAGAAATAATTGACTATTAAATAATTGATTAATTATTGATTATCATAGTTTTAAATTTTGTACTTGAAGACCAATTATTTTGATACATTGGTGTGGATGTTTGATCCCACGGAGTCATGGCTGGTGACATAGAAGGTGTACCAGCAGCCATGAACATGCCACCGCCACCCATACCCATATAACCATTATCCATAGGTATTTCTATACCGTCTTTAGCTTTTTCAGCATCCAAAAGTAAATCGAAACAACCTATACAAAAATAATTAATAATAAACATTTTACATTTTTACTAAAAAACTATATTCACTATATTCACTATATTAATGTAAAGTAGTAATGCATTTGAGAAAAAAAAACTGTAGAATTCCCAGCCAAATTATTTTTGCTTAAATAAATTGTAAGTAAATAATTATTTTACATATAATACAATAGAATTATTAGCAGAGAAATAATGAGAACATTTATTAAGGTAATTGAAAGAGATCACAACAGTGTCATTCATTTTGATCATCTATACTCTAAAGTCTATTCTGTTCTATTAGTAAATCTTTATGGTTATCGATAAAACCTAAATCACCTATCATATATTTATGCATAAGAAAATTAACTATTATACATAAGTTAATACACCATACATGAATAAATAAATGTATTATATACAAGTAGATAACTATTAATTATTAATATTAATGATAAAGTATTTAGTACATGAAAACATCTTACGATAGAAGAAAGTGGATAAGAAAATCATTTAACCATATGACAGATTTTAGAGACCAACGCCCTTATTTTTGTCTATATTTCTCTTCTATCTTTTTTTACCGTTTAAAGCCAAATACGAAGGATATTTCAGGGTATTACAAACAAGTATTTTGTATTATCACTCTGTCACAAATGTCTAATAAATAGAAATATAATTCACCTGTTCCCATTCTAGGCAATTGTCCCATAATAATGTTTTCAGATACACCTCTCATTGGGTCAACTTCAGCATGTGAAGCAGCATCTAATAAAACATCAACTGTTTCTTCAAATGAGCATCTAAAAATATTGAATTATCATATTCATTATTCTAAATAAATTCAAATTTCAAATTATGTTTCATAAATAATAATGCACAATGAATATTTACCTCATCAATGCTCCTGTATCTTGTCGATTAATACCATGTCTAGTAATGGCCATTAAATGGCCTTTGGCAGTCATAACATCGCACAACAATGCTAAATGACGATAATTTACGTACAGACCATAGAATTGCAATACGGTATTCATTTCTTTTTCAACTGACTTACGTACAGCTTCAATACCCAAAACCTGAAATTCGAGATATAATAAATATCATAGTTTTTAATTAATCTTATAATAAGCATAAAGTTTACCGAAAATATTTCACAAATATCATTGGAGAATGTTCTCACAGGATCAACATCTCTTTCACTCAAGACTTTCATCAAACTTGTACCATCAGTTTCTAACAACCAATCAGCAATTGCTTTAAACTCTCCAGTATCCGTAATAATTATTCTCTTTTTGGAATCGGTTTGTGGTAAATGCATATACACTTTTCCAATAGAATCAATACCCTATAAATAACAAAATAAATTAATTGAGTTACAAGAAATACACAACAACAAAGTTAATATATTATTATTGATATTTTAAATATTTACTATTAAGCGAATACTCACTTGTAAAGTCATATCAGATAACATATTTGCTTCTATACATCTCAGGAACATATCATCTTCCATTTTATCAACAGTATCTTCGTCATCACCCCCATTCATTTTTCCATCTTCACCATTCATTATACGAATACGTAGGATTAACTTATCGGCATTGTCATCATTAAATATACAATTGAGATCATCACCAAATCCTGCATTGATCTTTTCAGATATAGCTTCCATAGTCAATTTTTTATCTAAAATAATTTATGTATACATTATTGATTACTTTTAATCGATAACATATTTAGTTTCATTAAATACCAGTCATTCTTTTTCTATCCAACTCAATTCGCAACAACCATGGAGAAATTCGTGTAGGATCAAAATCAGGCATTTCATAATAGACATTTACAAACTCTTGGTCTTCCCTAATAACTGTATTTTGAGGATCAGGATCATAATAAATAGCTGTGTTTGCTGTGACTTTACGCAATGTTGTATGCTCAAGCCGACATAATACATTTTTAGCCTTTTCAGCGTCTCTAGCAGCGGCTCCAGTTAAAAATACAGTTAGTGAGGGGGCTTTGGGCTTTTTACTTATATTAATAATTTCCTAAAAGTTAAATAACAACATTAACTGATAATAATAATCGTAATAAAAAAATTACCTTTAATCTGGGTACTCCTAGAGTTACATTTTTTGAAGATACACCAGCAAAATGAAAAGTATTCAATGTCATTTGAGTAGCAGGTTCTCCTAAACTTTGAGCAGCTAATGCCCCAACCATCTCACCGGGTTGTGCCTGAAAAAGCAATAATTAGTTATTGGTGTACATATGTTGTATGTGTGTATACATATATGTGTGCTAGGATTAAATAGGGCCTGAATTTAGATGGTCTAAAAACCCTACGAAATGCCATAAAAAAGCCGCATTTATGACATAAAAATCAAATAATTGCTTTAAAAATGCTTGCTTATGACTTAAACACTTAAAACTGCTTAAGTTATTAAAATTATTTATTGATTTTTAAATTAAAAATTACAGTTTATAATCATATATTAAGTTGACGTAAAAAAGATGTGCTGTTTTTGTTGATTTATCGAAAATATAAAAATATAATGATAAAAATATAACTTGTAATTTTTTTCTTCATTTTTAAAATAATGTAAAAAAATTCCTTAAAACTTCAAATATAATATAAATATTTTAATTATATTATTCATCATGACACCACTAACAGTATTTGGAATATTCAAAATTGCCTCTATTCAAACCCAGTAAACTTAACTTGTTTATCAATCATAATCCAATTTTAATTTTGAAAACCATCAAACCAAATTCCTTCAGTTTTGCTTGGCTTTTTCATGTAAAAGCCATTTTTTTTTTTCATAGACAGCAGCCCCTTTTTAAATAACTTAAAAATGCAAAAAATGCGAGATTAAATTTGCTGCAAATTTTTCAAAAAAAGAGCAAAAGTCATAAACATCAGGACCCTAATTAATATTGATATTTTCAAAAATACTAACCTGAGCTTGTTTAAACCTGTTTTCAATTTCACCAACTAACCATTCAAATGCTTCGGAAGAAAGGCGGAAATTTTCAGATACTAATTTAGTACACAGAGTAGAACGCACCAAACATTGAAACAATAAAGTGGCATTTTTATTAGCTTTCTTGCTTAACTCATCTTCACCAGCTACTATGACACATTTGTCCAATAGCTTTTTAACTCCTGTAATCACAAATAAAAATATCATAAATGCAT
>WHPZ01582763.1:0-20975 GCA_016617965.1 Macrosiphum rosae | reverse complement strand
GTCTTTCAGAATATTACCCTTAGAAAAATCGCTAACGCTCCCTTCTACGTCTCTAATTTAACTCTTCACCAAGATCTAGGTATTCTACCTGTTGTAACTGAAGCGAGACTTTGTTACAAACGTTTTTTTGACAGACTTGAAAATCACCCTAATCCATTAATAAAAGAGCTACATACCTTCTCACTCCCCAGAAATCCACAACGTAGACTCAAAAGGAAATGGTGTCGTGACCATTTAAATTAAATATCCCTCAATTACCCTAAATATAACATCAAGTATAAAAGTGCCATTAATGGGTGGCTTCTTACTCAAGCAATCCATGTTTATATTTTTTTTTAACTCTTATCCTATACGCTTATTGTGAAAATTGTATAGATTGTGTATGTGCTTTTGTAAAATAAAAAAATAAAAAAATATGATATGGTACGGCGTGTTAATATTAGATAAGGCAAAATGGAATAAAAGTAGATTTATTTTTATTCATTGTTTACTGAATACATGTCTGGCTTTTACTTTATGGTCACTTTATGCAAGTATTAATATTTATTCATAAGATTAATGGATTTCTATTTTTCATGCTCGTTGACATGCCATTTTTCTCAATTCATGTTATAGTTATTTTTCCATAATTAATTAATTTTTTTGTTTTATTTTACAGCACAAGGAGGAATGGTAATGTACCTTTTTTTTAATACAATTTTAAGTTTTAAATATTTCTATTTTTTAAAGTTACTACTAATATTACTAGTAGCACACAATATAAAAAATAGTCTTTATTATTTTAAATTTCAAGTTAAAATTTATTAACAACAATAATTAGTTTTAAGATAAAATAGTAAATTATAGTGAATCAATGATTTTAAAATACTAATTACTTATGTAACTAATGTAAATCTCTTAATAATTATTATATACATAATAATTATTTCACACTTATTCCCTAACAGGGTGGGGAAAGCCAAGTGGCAAATCAGGTCAGTCTTTTGAAGCATGAATTAATATTTTAATAATTACTTATCACTTCTTAGAAGTATGATTGCTTTAGATATTATAAATACATAATATATCTTGATTATGACTCAGATTCCATGTTAATTAAGAATGAATAGTTGTGTTTGAATTGTTTTGGTGTTAGAAATTTTCAGGAGTTATACATGGACGTCTATTATTTATTTATCCATATAATGCAGCTGAAAATAATGTATTAGTATTTTTTAAACTAAAAAATTGCAAGTGTTTCAACAATTTTTATCTCTAGTATCAAGTAGAGAAATATTTGACATTTCCATAAATTCTTTGTTATTCAAAAACATAATATAATTATTAAAAGGAATTATATGAGTGTAAAGTTTTACTTGTCATATTTTAATAACAAATTGGTGTAGTATGTAATAATATACTTGTAATGACCACAATTATCACTGATTACAAGAATTTGACAATTTATGTTTTATTAATCTATTTACAAGATGACACAAGACTGATTTTACTGAAGAAAATATTCTTGTATTTTTAATTAGTATTGATAGGTTATTATTATCTTGTATTTAATTCCCTAGGCATATATTGCCTATTAATATTAACCGAATCTATTACCTATTTGAAAAAAAAAAACATAAATTCATATACATACTCATTAACTGAGTTAAGACAATATAATATTTAATAAAAAAGCAAAAAATAATTATTTTATTTTCATAATTATTAATTTGGAAATTTTTACAAATTACAGAGTTGCAAAATATACACGGTTTGTTGGATATATTATTTTTTATTAATTTGCTAAGACTTCTGACATACTTAATAATATTCGGGAGTAAAAACAAATTCAATCAAATAAACGGGTACAGCATATGTACTTATTTTAGTTGCAAATTTATTGAAACAAAAAGTTTTTTGTAAGAGTATCAAAAACAAAACTTTCTAGGTAAAATAAAATTAGCTGTTAATTTTATTTACTGAACATTTTTGAAATCATAAAAATATGCATATACGTATTTGAATATCAAAGACAATTATTTTTATGTAGGTCCTGCATTAAAAATAATATTTCATTTTAGAATATTCTTACATGCATATATCGTCTTCATTTTAGCAAATCTACAACAGAGTTATGACGTATGTAATTTAACTCAATTAAAAATTAGAATATACAAACACACTTAAGCTTCTTACTTTTAAGTTTGATTGGTTGATTGACTAGTATTGCAGCTAATAACACAAAATTTGTTTTGTTCAATGCAAATTAGTTACGGTTGTAGGTTTGTTAGGTGGAGATAGGTATTACCTCTTAAATCAGATATTCAGCTCATCATTTATGATTTGATCATTAAAAATACATATCCCCAATTTTAATTTTTAAATCAATATATTAAACAAACTGAACCATTTTATTAATGAATTTAAAGGTTAAAAAAATATATTAAAATGAGTATTACATCATCGTTTTAAATCATATTTTTTTCTTAAATTACTGTTGCTAATAATTCTACTTTGAAAATTTGATTTTTGAACAATTAGTTTTGAAATAAATGTTTGTATTTTTAGTTTTTAGGAAAATGAAACATGCATTCTATTAATAAAACATTTACAAACCTCAAATTAATTTAAATTGAAGAAAGCATACTAGCTGGTAAAATAGGCTTGGACGACGAATGTTGTATCTTAAAAATAAAAATGTATGCTATTCAGTTAAGGGGGCTGCAGCAGGTTTTGTCAAAAGTCAAAACTAATGTAGATTTGACCAATCTAAACATTAATTTAGTTTGTTATAATGTTTTTCAATATATTTAAATTCCATATCATAAAATAAACCTTAAGGGGGCTGGAGGGGGCTCCAGTCAATGAAAAAAAGTGACTTTTAGACCAATAAGCTAGACAAATCTGGAAGAATTTGGTTTGACAGATCTTAATTTTGAAAACTGATGAAAATGATTGATCAACAAGTGAACTAGGGAATGATTGAGGCGATTTTTAATATTCCAATTGTTGTTGGTGTCATAATAAATAATATAAATACAAAAATATCATAATTTTTCGATATTTTTATTCATGGATATCACAGCTGAAAAAAAAAATATTCAAAATCGCCTCGATTATTCCCTAGTAAACTTGTTGATCAATCATAGTCCGTTTTCAAAATTGAAGTCCATCAAACCAAATTCTTCCAGTTTTGTCTAGGTTATTGGTCTAAAATTCATTTTTTTTTAATCTGCTGCAGCGCCCTTAAAGGTTAAACATCAGATATTTTATAATATTGAAAACTTGTTTGAAAAAATGTTTTTTCTGTATAAGCATTTTATTTTATTTATTATAATACGTATTGTTGTTTAATATATTTAAGCATAATCTTGAAAGTACAGACTGGTTTGTACTATTGAGTTCTCTTAATAAGAACATATAATTAATAGACTTCGTAAAAATTGTTAATATTTATAGGAGAAAATTCATAACTATTTTCATTTAGGTTTGAGTCTATTTATTGAAATACTGAACAATAATTCTATTTAAAACAAAAAAAGACATACATTTAAGAAGTGGTAGTTTATATTTTTAAAGGTAAATTATCTGTTTTTCTTAGGTTTTGTTTTTATTTTATTAAATAAATTTAAAAACAATCTTATTTACAAAAAAAATATCTACTTATTGATATTTTTTTTATATATTGGGAGTTTTTTGAAAGATAAATAGAACTTATGATATCTTTGTCTTAACTAAGTTAAGATGCATTGTAACTTGCCATTTATTTTGATTTTGAAATCTACAACATTCAATTTCAAATTAAAATGAAATAATTTTGTATTTTAAATCTTTAGTACCTATTTCTAAAGTATTTTAGTACTTTAATTTGTCAATGCGTATCTCTTAGGTGTTCCAAATCTATAAAAAAGTTTATAAGAACTTACTTCTTTGAATATTTTATTTATTTTATTATTAGGTAATTTATTGTTTACATGACTAATTCCCTATGAATGCGTTGATTGATTTGATAACCGATAGGAATCGACGCCGTTCGTGGAAACTTTTGTACGTGACAATCAAGGAGTATTGCCGCCACCAGGCCTTTTCGACGCTGGCCCTAGAGGAGACAGGGGCGGAAGGTGGGGTCAAGACAGACGTAACGGCCAGGATCGTAGAAGATTTTAATCTTTCAAAAAGATCCTAAGAATAAACAGATTATAGAACAAAAAAATTGAAGATGGATAGTTAAATCTCTTCATTTAAAACTGAAATGATTACCAACTCATCATTGAAATATCACATAACCGCTTATGATTCTCGACATAGGATGATAAAACTAATTTTGGTACCTATTTTATGAATTATTTAGGTATAATCTCGTTTTTAGTCAACTTATTTTTTTACATCAATGCAAATCATACAATTTCTTATTTGCTGCTACAGTTTTTAACCTAAAAATGGACCAATTTTGATCCTGATTCATATTGCATTTTTTTTTTTTAATTTCTTGATTTTTTTTATACTTTTGCTGATTAGCTGAATAACTTATTAAACAGCAGTATTTCGATTATCTACTATAACAATGCTAGTAATTTCTGTGTAATTTAATGTTTTAAGTGATTTTATATTATTATTTTTAACATTACATTAGTCAATGGTCTCAAAAACTATTTTATATTTTACCTGCTGGTAAAGCTATTTTCTTGAGTTTGGAAATTATTATTTATAACATAATAAATATTATTAATTATTCTTAATATAAAGTACTAACATTATAGGTAACTTCGCAATAGGCAATCTTAATGTCGCCTCAAAAATCATACCTTATGGATAACCATATAAATGATTTATGTTGACATTAATGTAGTGGTGTGATAATTGAGAATCCAATATTCTTTAAATTTATTTGTAGTAATTAATTTAACGCGTTTTTGGAATAGAGTGTACACAAATACTTATTTGCTTTTATGAGGTTTTACATATTCTCTTGAAATGTTTAACTGTATGATTATAATAAAATTTTGGCATAGACTAATGGTCTACATTATTTAATAGTTCTTAATTAGGTAGATTTTATTGTTGTATTTTTGAATAAAATACTTTTAAATAGTTGTAATACAAAATAATTGATTATCGGTTATAAGTAAACGTTGACATTAATAAATATCGCTATTTTTAAGGAAGACTACAATGGGTAGAAATATGTCGTATCGCGAGTGAAACTTTGTAATTTTTGTATTAAATATATTTAATTACTTATTGAATTAAACAACGATAAAATATGAAGATTGATCTATGCAACAGAAAAATTAAATAAACTAAATATACTTAACTGTAAGTTTAATAGTTATAATAAACTGTTCGTTAAATTAATTTTTTTTCGTGTGTGGATATATGTGTGTGTGATTGTGTGTAGATCAATTTCAATATAATTATAAGTAAATTTAGGTGCACGAAATAGTTTATTTATTAAATATAATTATACATATATTTTCCTTTAATATACTTCTTACTAGAATTATGACTTGGTGTTTGATATTTTAATCTAAGAAAAATAATGTTCAAATAAGAAGTGACCTCCTTTGTTCAAACTGGAGTCAACTGACTTATTTAAGTAAAAAAAAAAACTAATGTTAAACTCTTAAAATTAAAATATAAATATAAATTCTTATCTTAATGAAATGGACCTTATTTTTTTCTACCAACTTCAGCATTTTTCTCAGGTTTAAACTAATTAACGACCATTTTTTTTTCAATTTTGTAACAATTTAATGTAATGCATTTAAATAAAATTGTTATGAAATTACTTAATAAATAATATGATGTATGAAATGTAATATACATACTCTTCAGACTTAACACATTAAAAATGTTGATAGTGAACAAATTTTTAGAATCATATTTATATTATGTTTATAGAGAATAGTAAATATTGTATTCGGTTCAGTGATAAAGTCTGATATTCTACTTCAGTATATTTTACACGTTTAAACAAAAGATTAGTATTTTTATATAACATAACTGTGGCGGCTCGTGGGTAAAATATTTAATGGTGCACACAATGATGTTAAAAGTAGATTGTATGCAATTATTGCAAAAGTTTAAAAAAAAAAGATATTAGTAAACTCCAAAATCAAAATATTTTAATGGAAAAAAAGAAATAGAAAATGGAGTTAAGAAAATAATGCCAATACGGTTTGTGGTGGATAGCAACTAGGTCCCTTTTACTTGTTAACCCCCCACCACTCAATGGCCAAACGTAATTTACACGGACCGACTGTGTTCTGACTGACTTGTATACTTTGATGTGTATTTATTTCATATCTCTACTACATTTTAGGAGTTTAATAATTGTCATGTTTAAGTGAATATTAAATGTTTTAGAATTGAATTATGTATTATAGAATAAATAGAGTTTAACAGCTGATATTGAATGAAAATTAAAATGTATTTTTACTATTATATATATATTTATAATTTATGTGGTGTGTGTACACCTGCACACCTAGGCATGAGCCGCCACTGCAACATAATAATACCTAGGATTTTTAATAATCTTTTAGAACTAATTCTCGTACCTATATTTCAATTGGAAGTTTTCAAAAATGAAAACGATTTAAATATAATTGTAATCATGATTATAACTGATATCAAACAAACTGGCGGTTTGTGGCTCCGATAAACAGTCCAAGTATGATTTATTGGAATCACCAAAAGTGCAGGTTTTAACAATAATTCTACAAAATTATAACAAGTAACGACAAGGGCAATGCAGCGGCAACTCTTATATATTTCTTTGGAATTTTTCGCTTCCATGTATTTTGGTTTCATTCACACAAATAATTGTTTCCTGTTGTAGAACACTGTGGTAGGCAGAGCCACCAACTGCCAGTTTATTTGACATCAACATTAGTGATTGCCATCTCTATGAATTTTCGGGTGCATTATATCAAATATATTGTGATGTTAAAATTATAATATTCCAACTTAAAATATACAAAATTAAATCTGTGGCTCCCACGAGATAACTTATTTGAGTTCTGCCTACTTGACATTAATAGTATAATAGTAAATATACTGTTTATCCTAATTAACTGCTTACCATATTCTTTTATCTATTGATTCAATAATTTAGTTTTCAAAACTTGTATTTATAAATAAATATGTAATGAAAATGTATACCTTAGTAAACCATAAAAAACAAATTGATTAGGAAATAAAATAAGTTAAATATTCTATTAAAAGTTCATCCAATGTCACACATAACCATAATTTCCCTGTTTAAATTAGGGACTTTCTATTATTTTTTTTTTTTTTAAGAATTACTGATACCTATTGGATAAAATTATATAATGCAAAAGTTTATATACTCTTGTCATATTTATTTATTTTAAATATAATATATTGTTTTAACTTGTAGTTATTAACAAAAAGAGTAATTATATAATTTTAAATGAATAATTATGAATAACCAAAATTATAAATTAGAATCACGATGTGATGTGGGTTAAGTAATTACAACCATATTACTTTTGCTACCTCGATAATTAATAATTAAACAATTATAGTGTCCAATGCTTAATGATATAAATTGTATAACTAATATCACAATTTAAAGATCTTCTTAACATAGTGATTAAAACCATAGACAATAGATACAAATATTTATTTATATTTTTAATTTATGTATAAAGGCTCTACTATTCATGAAGTTCTGTAAAACAGATCTCTTAGGATTGCATATGGCCACACAATGGGATGATTCTTAAACCTATCCATTCACAACAGCAATGTGTAAATAATAATATAAAATTATGTATAGCAGATTGTGAAAATAAAAATACAAAGTTATGAAAATTTAATTATATATTCTATAAATACCATAGTGGAAATTTAATTATATTTTAGAGGAATGGCGCTAAAATCTTCCTACATAAAATAAGACTATTAATTTTTTTTTTTTGGTTGGACTAAGTTAGCCCATCACTTACTGTCTGCCTTTGATCAATAGTTATATTATATAGATAAATATATTCATATACCAAATTTGAATTTTCATAAAAATTGGTTGAATCAGACTAAAACATTTTCTAATAAAATAGTACAACCAATGCAATACAATACAGTATAAATTATGATCAACTATAGCAGATGTATTTAAACTGCATCTTGACTCCTAGGACCGTCACAAGTATTTGTCATAAGAGCTGTAACACAGAATAGAGAGAAAATAAAACGATGATGAAGCTTAATATATTGTTTTATTGAAAACGTAAAACATTTAATTTCAGTTCTCTAAGCATAATTATTACCTATTCAATTTTTTGCTTTGATGTATTTATAATATATATTATTTTAAATAGTCAAACATTAAAACATTTTTTTCTGTGTCCTTAATAATGTGAGTGCCACCAAAATGTTGTGAAGAGACGAAGGAACCTTGGAATGAAAAAGTTTGAATACCTCTGATCTATATTATTTATATTTTCTAGTAGTTAAAAAATAATAGTGGTGTCATTTGAGGTTTAAAAAGGTAGGTATTTTATGGGCTACTTTTGGGCCTTCTTATAGCAGATTATAGGTATATATTTAGGTATCCCTGTACGTATGTATGAATTATTTAGTCATTGTTATTAATGCCTATGATAGTAAGTATAAAAATATGTAAGAAGGCTATTTATATTGAGATATAAATGTAATTGTTAACCAGCGGTTTTTTTTTCAGTTTTTTTATGGGTCGGTAAAATATTTTGCCCTCCTCCCTCTCTTAAAAACTGAAATGACACCACTGTCCGCCGCTACAAAAGAAATCCTAAAAGTTAGTTTTAATAAATTTAAAATTGTAGGTTATTGCCAGTAACCAGACATGCCTATGATAATAATATATAAAAAGAGTTATTCTTTTGTTAATGTTCAATAATTTCATGCTAATCTTAAATCTTTTATTCCTTTAAAATTATTTAAATTTCCATAGTAAAATCCAAATTTATCTTGCATCTAGTTTTTATTATTTGCATCTCCTACATATAGAATTTGGAACATACATAAACAGAGGCCATTCGAATTGACCATCGAGAGCAACAGCGTTTGGTATTTATATAGCACTCTTAAAAATGACGAAGAATTAAAATTCTTCGTTAATTTGATCTGAAGGTATGTCTATGAAAATTTTTGTGATACATACGTTTATAATTTTAACGAAGGTGAGCAATTATTACCTGACAATCTTCATATTATTTCACTGACATTATATTATCAAATCAGAATATGAGACAGTTCTATCTAAACTGAATTGATTTTATTAACATTAAGGTATTGTTATATTGTGTATATCACAGATTTGTATGTTGTAATGTTATTAAATAATAATACATTGAAGATTGCCTGGTTTTATACTTAATATTATTTTAATATTCTATGTATTTTCATAATTTTTCAGCATTTTCAATATGTCAACGTTGTGGTTAATAACTTGATGTAGGGAGTTCAATTGAATAATTGAATCAAAACAAAACCATATGAATGAAATATTATAAAAAATAACTTTTGTGTGGTATTGTATTGATGAAGTTGGCCTTTTGAGTGTATTTAATGGTATAAGTCGTACGAGCCACATGTGAGAAGAAATTTTATTTAATCAAAAAGGGCCTGTTTCAATGAAAATATATATATTTATATTTTGTTTTGATGATTTTAAATTTGTTAAGTTTAAATCGCTGAACTTTCTTGTGGATTTTGTCTTTTTTTCAACTTTTATAAATTTATTGAAAGCAACAGTATTATTTTTAGGCTAATAAATCATTATAATAATTCCATTGACACAAATTTATTAACATCTAAAAGGTTTTTAATTTAATTTAAAAATAAATAAGCTTCAGTTTAGAAAATTGAAAATCAACCTGAAATTGTTAAATAATGCTATTTTTGAATTTTTAATATGATTACTAATCAACTCACATTTTTAGTATAATTCTCTTTGTATTATCTAAAATAGGCTTTTAGATTATCTTTTTTATTTTAATCCTGATTTAAATTATTATTGTTAATTATATTTATATTATATTTTATTTTATATTTTATTTTAACCAGTCAGTTAGGCATATCTAGATTTACAGAAAAGTAATTAAAAAAAAATATTTATATGCTTACAATTCAAAATTAATTTTAAATTAAACATTTTTATTTTTCGTATAGTTAGGATAACCAATTATCAGAAGTTTAAAATAAAAATGTATTATCCCTGTAACATTTCAAGTTAGTTATATATTTTTGTAATATTTATTATGGGGTCCCAACTGTACTGGAATATATTATATTTTTTTTAATGTTTATAAACGATAGGATCTAAACTATTTAACTCCTGTTATTATAATTATTATATATTTATACTTAATAGAACGAGAATATGCAAATAAATAATCGTTACATGTATATTAATAATAATATGATATTCAAAAATCTCTTTGAGGAACCCTGCAGCTCTTTGTAATTCAGTAACCAAATTTCACTTGATTTCAACAAATTTCACTCAACCAGATTTAGACTTGTAGAGCGTCGAAAACTCGTGTGGAAAAAAATCGTTCGTGATTTTTATGTATTTTGGGCAAGCAAAAAAGGCGTACCCTGAGACAATATTCAAAAATCATTATACAAACATAGTAACATCTCCTGATGAAATATATTAATAATTTTGGTCTCGCTTAAAAAACCCGTCGTGAATCGAATGAAATAATAATATAATAACAGTGTTTAAAATATCGAGACAAGAACCAGTAATGTTATCCGCTCGTTGTTGGATGCATTAAATATTATTTATTTATAATTAACATATTGTTACAAATTAAATCGTACCGTAACGTTTTATATATGTAAATTATTTTAAACTGTGAGTTATATAATATATTATTGAATATTTGAATCTACAATAGTTTATTAATTATTATATATATAACGTACGGATTGCAAATGTATGCAAATGCCTAGGTACTTAATTATACTTAAATTCTGACTATATAGATCTATGTTTCATAATTATACGTATTCAAATTTTAACATTTATTTTGACATATATTTGCTATTTAAGGAAAAAAACATTGACTACCCATACATATTTCTGCATATTTCTTTAATAATATTAAAAAGTTATAATACAAGGTCATGAACCACGATATTCTGTAATAACCTCTGAAGTTTTCAATTAGAAAACCTACTCATTTATAAATATTTTCTCCAAAATAGTCAATTAATCGTAAATAATGGCAACTATTCATTTTTTAAAGAATAAATAAATGTTAATTTTTCAAATGCATAAATATTATATTCAGTGTAACTAACATACAATTTTACAGTTTTCGACAAAACACATTTATCATTGCTATCCGAACGGTTTAAGATCTTAGTTATATATAGCAACTGTGGGTGGGCCAAATTTGTAAGATTGGTTCCGTCGAACTACCCGTTTTTATGACAATCTAATATATGATTATTTTTCAGCTGCACGCCGTAATTTGGGCGTGAAAAAAAAATCGTTCTCAGTATTTAAATAATCGTCTAATCTTGGTTAGAATATCGACGTGTGCACACCTACATCACGCGCCGTATTATTATTTTATTACATAGTTGTTTTTATCAAATCCAATGGATCAGAAAAATAAATAAATGTATAGCCAGCGACGTTGTTTCACTTGTTGTAAAATGACGTTGGATCTGTTGTGGTAAGTCCAAAGAAAAAAATTATTCGTTGCAGAGTGATTGAGTGATGATCATCCACTTATTAGCGTCGAGCTCGGTGTCTGCTAAGAAGGTGCGAGCAGAACTATATTATGTAATATTATATAATACATTATTACCAGTCTTGTAAAGTATTCGAATTTAATATTTTAACATTTTTTTTTTCGAGTACATGTAATGAAGGAGTATTAAAATATGTACATAATCTGAATGATTGCATTTTTTATTCGTATACGAAAAATACATGGTATCTGGTCACAAATATTATAATTACTATGTGATAAAAAAAAGTTAACTATAATAATCCATCCCTCGACATTTTGTTTTTAATATTTTACAATCTAAAACCAGAAACCTCGTAATTTAAACCACTTCGTCTTCAAAAATTTGTAAACATAAATATTATGTGTAGGATATTGAATACCTAAGTGTTCTTTTATAACATGGAATAAGTGTAGTGAATATATTTTGTGCGAAATGAATGTTAAACACATTAAAAAAGTTACACGTAGCCATAAGGGAGAGGGTTTGGAAAATGTAAATCGATTGTTTGAACATGAAATGTAAAAATATTTGAATACATTTTTAAGTATTCGAATGAATGTTGTACGTTACACTCTTTTATGATAAAGTTAAGTGCTTTTTACAAGATTATATTACCCATATTATACAATGCTATTTTCTAGGCGTAGGGACGTGCAGCTAAATATTATGTGGCTTGGACTCAAAGCTCGTGTGATGTAATTTTATTATACTATTGTAAGTACACGATGTTTGCGTGATGCTTGAAAATGTGTTCGCGTACACTACTACATTTTGGCAAGCCCGGGGAAAACCCTTCACCCATTTCTAGATTGGATAACGAAATAAGTTAATTGCGAAATTCGGTCAATATCAAATATCGTCTTAATTCATGTATATTTACATCTTATTACTAAATAGCTGGTTTCTTGGTAAATTTATGTGTATTTGAAGATATTACTATAAAGAAACCTATTATTATTTTTATTGTTACTTTAAGTTTTTAAATATCCACAGGTTATTGATATTTTAACATTTAATTCGTAAGAGTTGGTAAGTAATTAACTAGGCACTGATTTGAAATTATATTTTCATATTGAAATCATCAGAAATATATCTCGTTAAATAAGTAAGTTTAGGTACATTCATTTAAATAAAGTAAAAATTTCAAAAACAAAATTATTAGGTACTTAGAAATGGATAGAAAATGATTGTTGTAAGTTGAAAGAATCACTTGTTTACGTATTATTATGTAAAGAATTGTTTTATTTTTTACCTACTATATTATTATATTATATCTAATATACAACACGGTGTCAATACAATTGTTTACAATTCATTCAATAGAGTTATGACCAGGCCCTTACGTTTCAAAGTGTAGCATATCTGTAATCTCGTGTAGTTCACCGGTCGGTCGTTTTTTTTGTCTTCTAAATTATTGTTTTTTTTTTTAGCTAGCCCACGTAGGATTTGGTGTAATATAATAATTATATTATACGAGTTTGATTTAAATACTTGACGTTCCGATTAAGAATAATGGATATTGTAATACGATCTTGACGTTGTTTAACCGATCTGTATAATCTATAGAGACTATTTCGTATAGGTATCCGATTTTTATATACCTACCATGCACATTATCTAAAACAATATTACTTACAATTATACATACAATATATTATATTAAAGGGCGTACCGAATATAGAAATTATGTAGCGTTTTTAGTTACTTATATTTTTTTATTTATTATTAATAGGTGGTAGGTAATCTGTAAATATAATATTGCCCTAATAATAATATTATAGCTGTATCTAAATATTGTTTATATTAATGAAGATATTATTTCCGGGGGACATTTATCCTCTTCAAATGACAACTACGCCATTGTATACATTTGTTTTGTATGTATAGCCTAATATAACATAGTTCCTTAAGTAGATAAGCGTATGTCATAGTTGCAATTTTTGTAACTTAACGAGAATTGTACATTTTTGTTACGATTTATCACCGTGAAAACAAAACTTCTTCCGCCTCAGGATGACTTGGTAGTTCTTTTACTAGATAATCTCGATATCAAATAAGATAAATAGTTTCTACAAATGTCTCGGGAATTACAGAGATCATGCTGAGATTTTCCGATTTTTATTGTGTTAAGTACGTATTATTATCCCCACGAATGGCGGCTGTGCTGGTGTTATCTGAAGGCACGCCAGTCGGAGTCACACGTATCATACGTGCCAAGTATACATATATTATTATATTCTTCAAAACTAGCACTACAACGACGACATTGCAGGAAACCTTAACTTACCATTTATAATGTTACTATAGTTATTAACTTATAATAAAAACTTATTACTTATACGTTTTTTTTTTTATCAGCTTGTTTCGAATTTCGTTATGGAAATTAATTTTGCTTGAGCAATAATAATGTTAATGGTTTCACTGTGTGATCCACAGTGTGCGTTTCGCGCATTTGCGATTTAAATTTTATCGGACTGTTCGTGGATTAAGGTTTTGACTTGGCCGTGGTTTTGACCTACAAATTAAGTCACGCGACACGATTTACTGCCGTTTCACATAATATATTACGTATATTAAAAAAAACCACCCTCTCCCGAATCAGGAAGATGGCACGGTAATGTTGTAGGTCGTCTTGTGTGTAATGTACTTGTCTTGAATTTAAAAGACTTTCGTATCGAATAAATATGTTTACCATTAAAATAGATAGTGGCGTATTTAAGGAGCGAGGGGGGGGCAATGAATGGATCCTTCCATCCCGTTGGGCCTTAGGTTGTTCAATATTATAAAATTGAATAAAGTAAAAAATGAGTATTATTAATATTACGAAAGTTCAGGAAGTAGATGAATATGGAAGGTTTCTAATACGCCACTGTATCCAAATTTCGAAATATTTTACACCCGGTACCCACGAAGACGCGCGCTTCGCGTGTCTATATATTTTGACTAGGTGTCAATATGAAATGTATTAACACATGCATTGGTTTGTTTTACGTTTAATTTCCAGGTTCGACTCTGTGCGGCGTTTGGTTAACCGCGTTATTTCCACGAAGAAATCAACTGGAATAACGCATTATTATTGAGGAATTATGGAAGAAGTCTGTGCCTCCCACGTGCATGTGTGTACGCGTATTACGGTGTCCACACGCGCACAGTTCTGCGTAACGATACTGTAACGGTGAGGTATTGATTTTTGAAATATTACACTTAAGCCTCTCCACCTTAGCCATATCACTGCAGTATGCTATCCAATGCACCATTACAAGGTATTCACTTAATTAAACTAAAAGGATTACTAAACCTCGAAACCATCCTATCGCCCTTCCATGTAAATAAATACCACCGCAGACTACTGTTGTAGGATGAATGTGTCTGCAGCACGAAACCCCATTGTTGGCAACGGTTTATCAACTTTTTTTTTATGTTTTTTATAATATACTTTTTAACCACCCCTTCATTTCACAAAGGTCGACCCATAAATGGGTGTGCCAAATTTTACGCTTTTAAAAATAAATTTGGCAGTATTAACCTTTTGAGACATTTATGATTTGATTTATAATAATCATTTTTTTTTTGTTTTAATTCTACAGCTATCTAAATTGATGGGATTACGCGTAAGTCATACATTGTTTGGGCTGAGACCAACAATGGTCCGTTCGCAGAGGATGCTGATAAGCGAAAAAAAGAAGAAAAGAAAAAAATGTTTTACGACAACGTATATATCAATTGAAGACTTTCAATAAAGTAAACATTTCTTAACATGATCAATCTTCTTTAATATTTTATTTCCCATCGTGTTCCATTAAACAATCCATCATATGTCTGCATTCAACACTTATACCTCGATGGACCTCGCCGTGGTTCCGTAGTTTTTTCTAGAATGTGTACGTTGCGGAATAAGTTAATTTATAATAAAACAAATATATTCAAAGTTTATTAAACATCTAGATTCTAGAGTAGGTAACCTGATGTTATTCGTCAACACACTACGAGTTAAACAGTTTCGACGGATAGACTTGTGTAAATTTAACGAACTGTGTGATTCCTACATTTGGAATATGAAAGAGAAAGAAGAGAAAAACGACCGCAGGTTCACAGCTTATGATAACTATCATAAATATTCGATGTACTCCTTAATCAACTATGGACTCTGGAGATCAATGATTGATTAAAATTTTTAGCGAACTACCGGAAAACCAATCTCATACGTTTAAAATATCTCCCGGCATTCCGCTTGGTTATGGGTCATCTTGTGTAGGAAGTGAAAACTGTTTAGAATTATACCCCTACAAATCCTTAATTACTAGCAACTTGCAACCGATGTTAAACTAGACTCATTTGTTAAAACACCTCTAACAGAAGTATAGAACAACACAACCACTAGTGAAGGAAATGGGTCACTATTTATTCATCAAGCGTAACTCGAGCGTGCTCGCAACCACATCAAGCTCTTCTGGGAAACTGGAAGGAAACACGAGTTGCTTCTGATAACAGATAATCAACAATTTAATTTCTCCTGTTATTCGTATTCATAATAAAACGAAATAATATTTAAATCTTATAAGTAACTGAAGATATTATAAATGTATAAGAGTATATACATTTTAGGTACCTACATACATTAAAATAACATTACATTAATTTACATTATTTTGCTTAAGAAAAATATACAATCTATATAAAAGCTATAAAAGCCAAATACGCCAAATATAAACACAACCAGTTTTTTTTTGTCTATAAATGGTTGCCATTAGTTACTTAGGCAGATCAGGTACAAGCATGCATCAAATCGTCGCGTTATGGCCTCGATTGAAGAAACTATTTTAAAACCAAATGTATGTGTGTAGCGATACTCAAAATCTACTGAATTTAATTTAAAGAAAATGTTTTCGAGATGGTTTTTAGAGACGTCAGAAAAGGTTAGAGAGTAAGTAGTTTCAACTACGTTAAAAAGTATAACAAGTGCTAAATTCAATCCGTGACTTGTGGTTGCCCATCTAGGTCGAATTATTACACAAAGCTAGGTACACTGACGCCGATTTGTCCGTGGACTGAGGCACACTCAAGCGAGATACACCTATATTGCCTATTTACTATATTGGATTCTTAAAAAAAAAAACTGCATACTGCGAAGCCGGGATATCCAGGTAGGTATATGTATGATAAAGTATTTGCATTTTAACTGATTATTGTATATTAAATAATTATGCTGCCCAGATATTATATTAACAATTAAGAATTATGGTGACATTTCATATTTTTATATTTAATCTTGTTTCGGTTGTTATTTTTTAAATGGTTTGGCTTTTTAATTATTTCGGAATACGAGTATATAAATAATAATCTATAGTATACTTTAATGACATCGTTATATAAGATTTAAAAAAAATATAATTACGGAATCTCACAAGCACAACCACCATGCGCCATTATTATACATTAATATATATTTCTGTACGTCTGTACTTAAATATGAAAAGTTACTCTTACTACAAATTAAATTAAAAGTATGATTGTTCTAATGTTATAGTTATTGAGAAAAGGTTGTTCCCATAATATTAGTTTAATATTAATTAGACTAATATAATACTAATACTGTGTCTATGTTGTTCTGGTTAGAGGTATGTAATTTTGAAAAGTATTGCACAAGCACTTCTAATAGTAATAAAAAGTGTTGTAGATAATAATTTTGTTAAATCTTTAGCGGACTTAATATTTAATATTAATTATACACACTGCTTGGGGACAGGACTGATTTCCCTTATGAAAACTATGATTACAATTTAATATTTAATATTATTATTAAATATTAATATTGAAAACCATAAAATATTCTAAATAGAATTAGAATGGTTTATAAGTTAGGCACTGGAAAACAATAAACACAACCTATGATAATTTATATTCTATTATGTTTTGATTTGTAAATGTAAGTGTGTTTATTTTAAAATACAATTCATAAAGGCTCGTATTCTTCAAATACTTTACAAGACCACTAGTTATGCAAATCTGACCAATATATTTTCTGTTTAATTCTTTTACATACACTTTTATTGTAAGTTATATGTCCATAGACACCATAGGTAATCTATATTATAGGTATAAATTATAATCTAGATAATATGCAGACTGCAGAGTATAACAGAAAGAACTGACAAAAGTTATAACATATTTAATTTATATATTTGTCAGTTCTTTATTTTAGACATTGTCCTATACCATATGATTCGGTTAACAAACCTAAACCTATGCTAGCATGCTAACCCCCTCCTTTTTATCTTTAAATTTATTCATATATGGTTATTTGGAATTTTCAAGTAGGTATACGTAAAGACCATATTTTGATATACTTTAATTTTTATACAATTTTATGAAAGTAGGTATTGTTTTTTGTCTATTTAAACTTCTGTTATTCAAATGAAAACTTACTTTTATCAAACTGGTTTTACTGTAAATTATTTATCAGATATTATTTTTGAAAATGTTTACGCGTCTAAATCAAAATTTAAAAAGTAATTTCAGAGTTTTTATACCTAGAGTAATTTCAGAGTTTATAAATCAAAAGTACTATAGTCTATACAAATACCTTATACTTTTTAATAGTGGCTTTCCGTAAAATATAAAATTAAACTAATATTTAATCAATTTCTTATTGTACTAAGAAATGTTCGCAAGTTATAAAATTGGGATAAATTAATATTAATTAGTAAATAATAACTATAATTTTCAAATTATCATAGCCATATCTTCTATACCTACCTCTTATCGTAAACTGTTATCTTTGGTGCTTAAAGTTTACTGACTTTGAATTTAGAAACGACTTATTTGAATTTCGATTTATACTAATAATTTTAAAAAAATTATTTCTTTGACAATTAACAATAAAATAGGTCGATTCTCATTAAAAACAAAAAATTTAGTATTGCCACAGGATACTCTTTAAATTGCATAAAAAAATCGAAGTATTTGGAAACATGGTCTTTAAGTATACTTGAAAATGCTAAAAATTCTTAATTTCAGAATTGGAATAAATTAATTTTGAAACAATAATGGTGGTGGTGGGTGGGAGGAGTAAGTATGTGAATGTATCATGAAAACGATAAAGTTTGTCTGTCAAATTGTCAAATTACCTCTTATAGGCAATCAATTAAATAATGTATTAGGTACTTATAGGTACCGGTCCCTAACAACAATATCGCTATAATTAATAAATTGAGTCTAATTGGGTCTTTATTAGGTAAATAATAATTGATGTCCACGTCGAACACATTCCCGTTAACTTAATTCTACCTATATAATATGAAAATGAAAATTTATGGTATGCGGATTCGGGATTACAAACAATAAGAGGTGGTAAGTATAATTTGTTTACAAATTTACAATTCGTGATAGTAAGGAAAGCATGAAATAGATATTTACTAGTTACTTTATGTAAAATTCTAATGCATTTTTATAGATACAAGCTAAACACTAAAACACGCACCACTATTTATAATTTTATTCCGATTTTCATCCTATTGTTAAAGGTAGGTACGGTTTTTTACTGACTATACTAATATAGTTATATTTTAAAAGTTTTTAATTTAGTTGGTGTTTTGTTGAACTTTACTATACTCAATTTTGTTGATACTACACAAATATAACAATATATGCACCCTAAAAAATATTTGTATTTTTTTTCGGCAATAATCGTAAAAAGAATTGTTAAAGTATGCAAAAATATCAATAATAAATATAAAAACACGAAACAAAAATATTTCAATCATAATATGCGTGTACGTAGGTAATGAATTCATATTGTGCATACAATTAAAAATGTCTAAATATTATTTTAACTATTCCGCCCTTCAGTTTTTACCCCCTAATATGTATATGTAAAATTTATTTTGGTAGGTACCTGCGACAAGCTAACGATCAGTATGACATGAACTTTCGTTTCCTTCAAAACACGCTACATTTTCCTCGCTGACCTTGTTCAAAGCAGTGATGTATTACGTGATAAAATATTAAGTTTAATTTTGGAAAAATTTACATAAACATGAAATAAATCTGAAAAAGTAGGTAATTAAGTTACCACTTAGCAGCTACCAACCACTGTGCAAATATAAAAATAAAATAAAAAAATTAATGACGTACCTACCTATCAATATTTCTCTTTTTTTAAAAATATAATTGAATAGCAATTATAGCATAAACCGAATATAAAATAATAAATAAAAATTTAACAACATAGATGTCTTTCGAATATTTATTTTATAATCTATGTTTTAAATTTATATTTTCGTTTAGTGAGGTTATTCTAGTAAACTTTCGCCTTTCGGTAAGTGTTAACATTGCCAAAACACTGCAAAAATCGATTAAATTAACCACTTTGCCATACTTATTTTATTAAAATAATAGGATATATAAATTTAAGTACAAAAGGTGACATAATACGTCATTTATTACAATGCAACATGACGTAAATTATAATTTTTCTATAAATTTCATAGTAATAGCTAAAAAAATAGATTCTTTGTGCGTTTAAACCACAGACTAAGACTTAATGGACTGGAAACAAGTAGCTTATCAGTGGCCACGAATGTTAAGTGTGGGGGTCGCAATATTGGGGACCCAGAGTTTATAACGCCATCTGTATAAAACACGGACTAAAATACAAAATGTGAAGTCAAATAAAACCACCGGTAGTTCTGAAGACGTTAGATACCTACCCACTACCCAGTATTCTTATCTATGGTGGAACCTTTTGATGGCCGTCCCCTAACCCCCGCCGACCATTTCATTTCCAGTCTATTATATCTTAGTCCGTGGTTTAAGCTTTAAAGGTTAGATCTTCGATGATCCACGGTGTGTCGCAAGGACGACTCCAAAGACATGGTTAAGGGGAGGCTAAGTCATAATTTTCAGACAAATTCGATGGGTTTTTTTTTGAATTTTGTTTTAAACAGTATACAATTGTTTAGAAATACAGCTTGGGGGGCCCTCTCCCTGGAGCCGGACACTGTGTCGGGGTCTCTGGAAATCACGAATAGGCTTATTCTGGTACACCTAACGTTTCTAGCGGAGTATCCGAATTGGTTCCGAAACGTCCGAATTGGTTCCCGGGTTGTTTCAAAAGGTATATCCGAATTGGTTCCCAGGTTGGCTTAATAAATAATTTATAACAAACATTTTTTAAAAATTCAAATCTTAATTTAAAAATATAAAATAAATATTATAAATACAGGTATATTGTTTTTTTT
>WHPZ01582760.1:1482-12864 GCA_016617965.1 Macrosiphum rosae | reverse complement strand
TTCTAATTATTTTGAATATTATATTTTACAATAATAATATGTTAGTTGTAACCTTTGCCCATAAAATTGTCCATTTTTGAGTAATTTCAATTGTTTTCGACAATATTATTTCATTTTTCTTTTATTAAACTGAAAACTTAAAACATTTAATCTTCGTAAATTAAAGTGTTGAATAAATAAATCAAGATAAAGAAACAATATTTTGTTTCAGAAAGACAATTCAAATAATAGTAATATAATAGTATATCAAAGTATGTCCAGTATGTGATTTTACCAAATTATCTTACTTAAAATGAAACTCGTAAATATTAGCAAACTGTTTAGTGCGATATTATTATGATCAAATCAATAATTAAATTACTCAGTTTCCCGAGTGAAAATAAAATAAAACTCGTATAAAAGGAAAGGATTAAAATATTTCAAATAAACTTTTAAAAAAAATCCGAAAGTAACAAAAAAAAATATTCAATTTTTAGTCTTCGTCATTTGTTGAATAATTTGATTTGGCCAAAAGTTGTGAAGACATAAATAAGTTTAAAACTACTCTGCATTAGTCTAATTTCAGTGACCCGAGAGGGAAAAACTTATAAACGTGATACTTTTTGAAATATTGAAATCACTTTCACGATGTTTTTTTTTTTGTGTATAGCCTCAACGAGTAGACCTAACTGAATAAGTTTCATGAATACAAATTAATTTAGTAGTTTTATTGTACCATAGTTTGTAGAAGTAATTAGTTTAACATAGTACCTGAACAAGAAAGGTGCGTCTAACGCAGAACGCTTATAAGAAACCGTTTACGAAATTAAATTACCATATTTTAATATCCTCTAAATATTATTATCTTACATTTTATATAGAAATGTCCTTACAAACGTACAGCAATTCATAACAAGGCCATTTTTACAGAACAATTCGTTTGGTTAAACGCAGTATTTCCGTAATGATTTATGTCGATCATTAATTAGCATGGGTATTACAGTTAAATATAGATTATTATAATAATATATGCGATGCAAAAACTTTTTTTTAGATTTTAATTTATAAGAATAAATTACTGTAATATTATGTGTCACGTGTGACATAATAATATGTACCTACTTGTGCTATTCTAAATATGCGCAAAACACGATTGAGTACGTTCGTTATCGGTGATACCATTTTAAGCTACACGATTGCGAATGATGTTAGGTACCTGATTTTTAACTAAGTGCACGATTCAAAGATTGAGTACGAAGTTTTAAGAGTTGTTGCCAATTTTCATACGAACAATTGTGCTCTTCCTTCAACTACCCTATGGCTTAGACAGTAGCTTAAACATGCACCTTATATCATTGTAATTTCGGTATAGTTTTTGTGTAGAGCGCGTCTTGTCTCGTAAATAATAATATACATTCGTATCGTGCACCGGACCAGAGGCAAAACATTTTTTTTTTTTTTTGGGTGAGAGGTGGAGGGAGATATTTCCTAATGATTTCAAGAAAAACAACAATAATACATTTAATATATAGTATATCTTAAATAATATTAAGCATTATTTATAACGAAATGTCAATAGTTCCTCTGGTTTTTTCGGCTATTTTGTCAATAACTTTCAAACGTCAAGCTTGTCAAATCATCGATTTTCCTTCGAGTCCGCGCGTGAGAAATTTTATCTTTTTTTTTGTAACTGTTATATTGTAAACCCAATACAACTGAACACGTCATATTATAGTTTCGCAATTTCGCAAACCCGATCCAACACGTAAACGCATATATAATTAGGGAGGGTCCGGATTTCTGCGAGTTCGAATTCTTTTATTGATTAGTTTAAAAAGTAGCTATGTATATATAGTATTAGTCTACATTTGAATCGGAGCCTAATGTTTCTGTCGGCGACATTTTATGACTCACATTCGGAACATTTTTTTTTATTATACTCGTAAAATCATACGTCTGTATTGTTTGATAATAAAATACGAATATAATATGAAAAAGAATTTAATTTTTCAAACTTGAACAGTATCAACAGCTGGGAAACTCCACCACAGTTTGATTATATTAAGATTTATTTTTCACCCGAGTATGACTTGTGCTAATCGATTGTCGCTCGTCGATAATACTTAAATAATTGTTAAAGCCGCACAAGAAACGGTGGTGTTTAAGCTTATAAACGGACAATTATAGATTTCAGTATTTAGTTTTTTTGTATCAATAACTGAATAACGGAAGACGTCTGATTACTGATTAGGCCTTTTTGATATTGCAATATGTCTAACAACATATTGGTCTTCTCAAATCTCACAATAACGATCATTAAGATACGGCCTTTTACCACCAGAAAAAGCATATACAATTTCATATAATTGGCCCTAAACTCTAATATAACTTAATCTTTGGGTATAAGAATATTAATTTCGATTAATACGAATGGAGTAGTGATACGGAGGTTAATGAAAAAATCTGTGCGATACCATAGGCGGTGGTTGTAGTAAAAAAGTTTGTATACAATAGAAACCGAATTAACGACGTTAGATTTACTCATTTCGAAAAGCGTAACAATGGGAGATTTTTATACTTAACACTCACCCCAACATTGATTAGTATCATTCTTCGTAAACGTGCTTAAGGGATTAAATCCGGTATGGTGGATTTTAGGATGAGAAGCAGTGTGCTCTCCCTTCTAGAGCTCATAATTATTATTCCTTTAATATTTGTTCAGCTGTTACGATATTTATATTATCATTATTTCATTAAAAACCACGTTTTCCTTTATTAAATATGCAAACTCCTTCTGTGCATGCATAATATTCAAAGACATATTTTTTTCCCTCGTTGGTGAATCGTTTAAAATTAATTATTATCGTTTGTAAATTACATAATACCTTACTCAAGTTGTAGTTAACTAAACACCCGGTTATTAAGCTTTTAATTTGGTCAGGTATATATATATAGGAGACGAGATAAAAAAATATATTTGAAGTTACTAGACCGTAAATATTTCCATCAAATTTTCCACCAGCTTTAATTGAAAAACAGTTTATTAAAAGATAATATTATAATATACGTATAATAATTTCCATTGTTCAATTCGTGCATTTTTTTCATCTCAAATGAAACATTTTATCATTATTAAAATTAGCAATTTATAATATTACTTCAATAAAAACTCGACGATGGGGTTTTTTTAATTACGTTTTTACCCCGTAAATGGCACAAGGAGTACACCTACACACGCGCCTTTCTATATTAATTAAATTTTGGATCGTTGGTCATTCATATTGTAATATTAATATTATACTACAGTGGGTGTTCAACCTCAACGCATACTAACTGCAAACGTGTACCTTTATAATGCTTTACAGGCTATTGTACGAACATTATTATTATATTATTGAAAAAAATACATTGTCGAGTCGAGCAAAATATGATGCGCTTATATAGTGGTTAAGTTAGGCAGAGCGGCCGGACGACGATATTATATAATGCGTCGGAAAGGGTTGTTGTCATCGCAGTGGGGTTTTTATTTTTTTGTTTTATGCGTATATTTTTTTAGTCTGTTTCTGTTCGGCTCGAGATGACGGTCGCCCCGTTCGCGAAATTCGGTCACCAGATAATCGGTTACAACCCGAACACGTGGACCGGGTGTGCGGTACCGCGGAGTATATACGAGTGGTATACGCGGTATAAGCGCGGCACTCGAAAATCACGTCATCAATCTTCCTGGTCACATTCCCCCAAATACGAGCGCCGTCTACATGTACAATGATGCATAAATATATATAAAGAGTATGTGTGTATGTACATGTGTATATACCAAACGGTAAAGTTAGCGGTGGTGGCAGTCGATGGGCGGGCGGGCCGCGCGGTATAACGATAAAACGGTAGAACATTCGTTCACCTTTGACCCGTTTTCTGTTCTCTTCACATTTTTTTTTTGTCCGTTCTTTCCGCTCTGCATCCGGCCACGTGCGTAAATAGCTCGTCAAAGTTTTTGCGAGTGTCCCGTTTACTGTATTATGACTTATGAGTATAGGTACGATAATATATATATATATATATGACCTATAACCACTGTATAGGTATAATCTTATGTATACGGCCTGTAACCACCATGTACAATATATAAATATATGCACATTCATTAACGAATCCATAGTCCATACACACACCAAGTGTGCGCTCGATTTGGACGGCAGTACAGTCGAGGTGTGGTGGAAGGGTAAAACATTATCGAAATTAAAATTAACAAAAACATCGTTTTAAGAGTCTGAGAGCGAGGGCTTCGCTATGAAAAATCTTCCAAGCAACAATAATCTATTATAATGACGTACGCAATGCATATGAAAACGATTGTTCGATTTGATCTTATTGTTATGTATATAATATTATGTGCACGCGTATTATCTGCAATATCATATGACCGTGTCTGAATAAAACGTTACTTTATAGTGTATACCTTAACTTGATACCTCTACAGTGTGTTTATATTGTAACACATGACATAATATTATTATTGGACGACTAAAGGACAATCCACCAAGTATGCTAACTCCCAAGTCTCTTCTTTAGTAATGAGTTTATTCAAATTCTATTTATTTATTTTTTAAGTACACTGTAGGACAATAATCTCAAATAATTAGATTTTTTATAGGTACCATTAAGGAGTGTCCTGTAGCGATATTTTAGATTCAGTTTTTAAATGAGAACACTCTTCTCGAGATCCCTGTCAATTTATGATGTGATGATTTTTTGATAATATTGATATACCTAAATCGACTTTTTTATGAAATAACTCGGATACTATTGATTCAAAGTTTCAAGTTTGATTTAGATACATTTAGGTACATGTTGATATCAATATTTTCAAAAAATCATATGCTTAACATTTTACAGTATGATTATTAAGTATAAAAAGGTTAGTTTTCATTTGAAAAAAAAAGTTTGTACTGCCATGTAATTTGAATTCAAATTTTTCTGGATTCATCAATTTTTTTTCGTGTGTTTCTCATAATTTTCAAATTAATATTAGGTATGTATTGTTGAAGTTATGTACTTACATATTTTTTTAAGAATGCACATTTATTTTTCAATCTTGTTAGATTCTTACACTCTACAATTATTATACTTCTATATTATAATATTATAAACTATTTGTAAGTGATAAAAGAATAAGACAATAAACTTCCTATCCTCAAGTCTAATAACAGTAATAATTCACATATTTTTAATACACTTTGCGGTGTTTTCATGAAATATTTCATCCGTCATTTACACGTTCGTAATGTACATAATATAAAAATAACTCAAATATTTAATATTCTTCCGCCAAACATTGAATTCGCTCTTAGAATTGCATTTAAAAATATATTACTTATTATACACTGAAAAACATTAATTGTTTTAATAATTATTGATAATATTTTTATCTATTAACCATCCAAGATTTTACTGCAATTACACAATTCACATTTATTGTGGTACTCTACTATCGTTTTTGGTATTTGAAATAAATAGAAAATGTGTATAAACAAAAATTTAAAGTGTATGGTTTTTATTAATTTTTTGTTTTGAATTTAAGTTAATTTTGGAAAATAAATGAAATTAACTAAAAGATAAATTGTGTGGTTAACTAACAAAAATAATAATGTTTTTTGTTTATAATTAGTTATTACAAATAGGACATTTGAAGTTTTTAGATGATAATTTTTTTTTTTTTTTCATTCTACAGCATCAATTACAAAGGTTATTAGCTTTACACACACAAAACCAAAATATATATTCTAATGGCAGTAAATATTGGTGTACCGTGAGGGTTGAATCCAGTTAATATTATACAATAACGGTAGTATTTAAATTGAATTGTATATACTAATTGATTTTAAAAATTATAAAGCATTTTGGAAATTATTATCCTCCAGGGAACCCATACGGCTCTTTTTGAACAATAGAATACACGTTGACACATTAAAAAAAAATTAATGCTTTTTGGTCATAATTACATTTTATCTTATAACTTACTTTACAATATTATGTTGTTGAATACATTCTATAATTTTGTAGAATAATAAAATTCATAAAATAGAATATTTTAAAATACTATATAATATATTATATTGCAGCTTAAAATATGGTTTAATCTAAATAGATAGTTGCTCGCAACTATTGAGCCTACATAATAAGTCTTGGCCACTAGTGAGCAGCTGCCTTGTCGTTTAAAAAAATAACATATTATACAGCAACTAGTGAAAGTATTTGTTACTGCAGGTAACGATAGTGTTATCAAAAAATTATCATATGTAAATTAAGTATTAGCCAATGGAAAGGTCAATATATTTGTACCGAGTTATTCTTTAGTATTCCCACACTTGTAAGTATAAGTAGTTCGATTAACGAGTAATAGCGTACTTTGCAGTTCAATATATTATTTAAACAGACTTTAACTGAAAATCCTGAAAAAGTAAAAATAAACGTATGATAGAATTATGAAAATGATAGGAATAATACACGATTTAAGACTTTTTATATATGTATTTTATACCGAAAAATAATATTTTGAAAAAATTTATGAAGATTCAAATTAATTTACTCAAAAAAATATTGGTATTTTAAAACATTATAAAAATTATAATACTTGAATAAACGTTTTTAACGTTAATTTTTTTTTAATTAGCTTAACAAATTGGCTGTTTAAATCCAAATTTAATGAAATTTATAGTTTTTTTATTTCCAGCATTAAAAATTAAAATTAAAATAGTGTACCATATTTATAGCTTAATTACTAAAGTATATGTAATGAATAAGGGATGTACAAAAAAAACATGTAAACATTGATTAGAATAAAGGTTTTTAATTGTCAAAAGTTTATAATACACAAAGAAAATGATTAGAAATCAAATACGTGAACTTCTCCCAAATCGAAAAATTAATAAATATGTAAATATGGTAAATAATTAAAAATTTAAAAATAATATTGATATTATATTAATATATTATTATTAATTTGTATTCAAACTATGTTAACACGGCGACATAAATAGGCAATTTAGCTACACCACTGTCGTGTGTTCCTACATTTTTCCGGTATCTCATTCCCAAGACGTATATTAGTTGTTAGAAACCAACCTCACCATTACATAATATTATATTAAACACATAATACTAAAGAATCTAATTACTATAAAGTTTCAATTAAATATATTCATACAGTATTTGTTGATATAAAAAGATAATATTATTTCGTCAAATTTTAATAATTGTATTTTTAAAGGATACTTATGTTTTTAGATATAAATATGTTATATTAATGGGCAATAAGACATAAAATACAAACATTGTTTCACTGTGGAATACATTTAAATCATAGTAAAAATAAAATGTATGATACGTAATATATTCAAATTTAAAATAATAATATACCTAATATATTCGATACCAAAAATTAAAATTCATATTCAATTTAATTTAAATACCTAAACATTGTCAACAAACTAAAAAGGTTAGGTACCCGTACCTATAATGTTTTTTTTTTTAATGATTTTTAATCTTTCCGATCCGTTAAACAACTTAAAAATCAAATATGTAACTACATAATCAACTTTATTTCCTATAATAAATACATGCATGAATGATCCATTTGGTATTCAAAAAATGTTTCAATTTTTATGATAAACGACTTCGTTGAATTGTTCACTTTAAGCCCTTTGACCATATTCCAAGGTACGTTCAATAATATCCTACATACATGGTAAGCAAAAAATATGAAAGAATCAAAAAACTTGTAATAATATGTCTAATAATATTTTACTATAGAAGTTCGATTTATGGAGTACAGAAAGCTAATCACATATTTATATTCGTATGAAAAATGCAATGAACTTTATTTGTCGAGTCAAACTATACATTTTTATAATTTTTAAACATAAAAGCATTTACTTTAATAATAATTTCTTATACTTAAGAACATTGGTAACTATTTACTATTTGGGAATCAAGTACATTTTAGTTATAATTTAACATACTCGTACAGGATATTATTATTTATTAATTACTTTGATAGTAATTAGTATGAATAATAACTATATTTAATAATATGGGTAAACTGAGAATTAAAATGTTAGATTTTTTAAATATTAAAAAAAAAAACAGTAAAATTGCTTATAATAACTCAAACAGATCGATTTATTACAATCTTTCCAGAAAAAAAAATCTTGTCTGTAAATATGAATAATCTTGTCTATATATAAATTAGCGGCTTAAATATTTCAAAATAAATATAAAAATATGAGATTAAAAAATATCTAATGGCCTATTTATTGTATATGAAAAAATTTTTTAGTTTAAACTTTAAAATGCGTGAGGGTATAACTAGAAACTTACCGGAAAATGAGATTATATAATACATGAAAATGAAATTATTATTAAAATGAGTGGTTAATCAAAAATATATTAGCTGGAAAGTGTGAGAATTTGGAAAAAGAGATTTATAATTAAGGTTAGGTATATCATGATATGGAACGTTTGGGAAAAAAAAACTTGATGAATAAATTAATGAAACCATTTTTTTTTTTTTTTTTTGATATACGATTTTATTTTCATTTATATTATAATACTAATATGATAAATGACAAAATATATGCAATTGAAACTGTCACAGTAGATATATTAAAAACAGAATAAATCAATGCCTGTGTTCAAATTTAACGAGCAATTAAAACTTTAAATATTATGTTAATATTATTATTACTGGAATGGTTTTTTTTTTTTTTTCGTTTGCTGACACTCTTCGACTACCGACCGACGTTCGTAATGTCAATCTACGCACTGTGTACAATTCATAATACATGTTGTGCATTTCGAAACTCAGCAGACGGAATTATTTATGATTCATTCGTGGGGATGATTGAAACACACTAATTAATGTATATTAATTTCAATGTCTTATTTTTAAAATGTAAATTATTATGGGCCGGTACACGTGCCTAAAATAAGCTAAAGCACGGCATGCACTCACTTTTAAAACAACGACGACGGTTTTATCAAAAGAAAACTTTAATGTACCCAACACGAACATTTGCATACGTTTATCTAAAAAAAAACACACAACCGCGTGTATGGTATAAAAAAAAAACTGTTTTGTTATTTCCAAGCTAGACAAATATAACAGTGGCCGGTGGTATCTGTTGCAGGTGCTACGATAATAGCATCCGTCTTACATGATTTACGAGAGAGAAAAAGGCTCGTAGCCGTTTTCAACGCCATTTGTTTGCTCTCGTATTTTTGTTTTCCGCTTCAACGATAATTTGGAAAATGGCATGTGAAGATAGAAATGTGTGTTTAGTTTAAGTCTGAAAACATATCAAAGCATTCCAGACGGCAGGTGATACACGCTCAGATTACAACTATTATTATAGCCATGTCCTTCAATATTATCATGAAAAAAATTTCTATAAACATTAAAAAAAAAAAAAACAGAAAATAATACATAAAAACGTTTTTATTTATTTTTCAATCTGATCACGTTAAATATCAATAATTTATATTATATATATATATATATATATTTAAAGTTACCCGATTACAATTTAAATTAATGAAATAATGTTAAGTAAAATGCTTGGAAAAAAACTAAACAATAGTTGTCTTATGCCTTATTTTATTAAAAAGATATATTTTTTTTTAAATACACATAAATTTATTGTATGTTATAAACATTTAAAAAATTATGATAAGCTGTAAGTAACTTTTAAGGTCATAATTAAGTTGTAAAGTCAAATATATTATAATTTACCTTAAATTAGTAGAAACTTAAATGTTTTATTTAAATATGCTAAAAAAATCTCAACGGCTTGGATTTCAAATATTATAATATTCATTTTGTAATAGGTATTTATTGTCTAAAGCCAACTGGGAAGTAAATCACACGGAATTATGAAATGTAATTGTTTTTTCGCTTATTACTATGTAGGAAAACAGAGACAGTAAACGTGTGTTTCCTGCGCTCCTGCTAAGTTAAGCGTAATTTAATGCATTTTTCATATTATTTAAAAATGTTAATATATTTTTTAACATCTCGTAACACTGTGCTAACAGCGTACATAATATAGTTGACTAGAAATATAAAGTCGTTAAATGTAATTAATTTGAGTTTCGCAGAGAATGACTTCGAATTTCCAACTACCGTTTTCATTAACAGTGTTTTAGGGTTGGGTTTTTTTATGTTCATATACATATCATTACGTATAATATAATATGTAAAACTTTATGACATCCAACCGTAAAGAACGTATATAGTTAATTTTCTTATACCGTTGTAGTCTCAGCAGTATTGTCTCTGCGATCAGTGTGTGTATGTGTGTGTGTGGAGTGTGGACTGGACTATTTTTCTGTTTTTATTGGTATTATTTAGTTTACGACAACCCGTATCTGAAAACGTTCTAGATAAATTATTTTCTATTGCCCTTCATTTTTGTTGCCGAAAACGACCGATCACAATAAATCTCACATATGAAATGTGTTGTCGTAGTATTTATTGTAAAGCGAAAACTAAGCTTAACCAAGACGTGTTTTTAGTACATATACGAGAAATAACTTTAGATAATTTTATCGAGCAACTTTCAGCTCTCCACGATCCCGGGTTCATTAATTCTATGACGAGAATAACCTTTGCATACTTTCCGCACAGACAATAATAATTAGCAAATATACCTAATTATAATTGAAACGCCTACAACTAATAGACGTGGTAACAATTTACAAAGAAATTTAATTTACATCATCATTTTAACACCACTCTCTGCGAAGAATTTCCTCGGCTTGTTTGAAGGCTCTAAAGTCCACGGAATCGTACTCAATTATATCGATTGAAATTTCGAATAACAACACTTGTGACAGTGTGTGTATTGTTTGAAATCACTTTTTGTGCTTTGTTATTTACTCTAATGATTTCAAATTTTGTATTAATATTATTGGTCTAAATTGTGGAATTCGTGCTCTAGCGTTTTCCGTCGAGCAAACAAAAAAATTCCTAAACAGTATTTTAGAATACCCATATAAATCTAAACGTTAGGAATACGAACGTCGATTATCTTCACCACATATGAAATGTGTTGTCGTATTTGTTGTAAAGCGAAAACTTAGCGTAACTGAGACTCGTTTTTAGTACAGCTTTCGTGGAGCTTTCAGCACGCGTTCATTGATCGTAGGACGAGAAATAACTTTCGCATACTTTCCGCACACACGATAATAATTAGCAAATGTACCTAAATATAATTGAAACGCCTACCTACTAATAGACGTGGTAACAATTTACAAAGAAACGTAATTTATATCATCATTTTAACACCGCTCACTGCGAAGAATTTCCTCGGCCTGTTTGAAGGCTCTACTCGACGGAATTGTACG
>WHPZ01582759.1:13743-36056 GCA_016617965.1 Macrosiphum rosae | reverse complement strand
ATATAATTGAATTCAAATTTAATACCATCCATTATACAGTGACCCACTTGTAACCTACTGTACAGCAGAGCACCTTTTTTAATCATAAGCAACATAAACAGCAAAATCAATATGTTTATACATATAAATATTAATACAATTTTTAATTACAATTACATTCCCTGAGTCTAAAAAAATGTATTATACAAAAATATCTCTTGTCGTATTTTACGTGTGAATATAAATTATTTGAGGCGCAATTTACATATTATACACAAAATATATGTCCCAGCTGAAATTTACATACGATGTATAAAATACACCCAGGTCGCAATTTACATCAAAAATTACAAATGTGACGCAATTTACAGCCACCCGTGTTTTAGAAAATTAAGTTATAGAATACAAAAGTTTTATAATATAATTAATAATTATATAATAATATGTTACAGAAAGCGGATTTTGCCAAGACAGGGCCAGAAATTAATTTTCAGATCGCACAATAAAATACATAGTTTGTATTGCTATCACATCGGGCATACCATTATTAATAAATCGTAAACTTTGTTGTTAAGTAATTATTATGGATTTGGCCGAAATAAATAAATAAACTAAAACAGAAAAACAACGTGAAACTGAAGCTATAATTAGAATCAATGATATTAAATCAAGTAATGAAAATAAAAAATATAAAAACCCGATGAATAAGTTTTGTTTGAAAATCCAAATTATTATATCAACTAATTGTCGAGAGCAATTTATTGAGTGTAATCTAAAGATAAAAGTAGGTATAAAAGAAAATTGACATAAAATAAATGTAATATAAAATATAATTACAATTATAATTAAAATATATTTTTATTAAATATACAATTATTTAATATTATAAAATATACTTTAAAGTTTAAATTAAAGAACACAAACAACACATTTTTTTTTTAAGATTTATTGATCGCCAATTCTCACGAAAATAATTGTGAGCAGTAAAAATATTTATATTTAATAATAATTTATTATAATTTTAGTATATCGTAACATTGTATTTATTAGATTTAATATAAATGCGTAAAAAATATGTAAGTATTCGTATTATGAAATATATTTGAATATAAATTGTGTAGGTATAAATTATTCTAAAACGATACATTTTTAAAGCTTTATTGACTAAAAACTGCACCAATACCATTCTTACCTTACGTTAGATATTCCAAGTTCATATTTTGATTTCTTTATAGTTTCAACAATCACAAAACTATAACACTCCAAACACTAACATTTTATATCACCATAAAAAATTACAAAATTTCTGAAACTGCAGAACGACGTGCCTGCATTCTTTACTTAAGCAACATACAGGCCCCTTCAGAATATACACTGTACGGATCTGAATTGTAGTCGTTATTGTTATAAAACGTCTACCACTGACCTATTTTTGCACTTTAACCTCCAGACAACTGATAACTTGGCCGTAGCCATTTTCCTCCAAAAACGAGATACTGTTTTCCTCCACTGTCCATTTTCCTCCAATAAATAATAAATACAATAATAAAATAGTTAATAGAAATAATTTATGCATATCAAAAAAATGAAAAATATTCATTATTAGACTTAATCGACAGCTGATAAAGATATAGCCGATACCAGAATATATCAACCGAAAATGTGATCCTAGCTGGGCTTGCATTTGAAAAAAAAAATTCTGTTTTATGTTATTTACAATTAATGCGTTGCACAATGTTTGTGTTTATCGTTATTTAGAATTAAAATGTTATTCAACTTTTCCTTTTATCGTTATTCAAAATTAAAAAGTTATCCAAGTTTTGAGTTTATCATTGTTTAAAACGGTGTTAATAGGTATCTATTAAATTTGAAAAAATGACTGATGCGGGTAGGTTTATGGCCCGGATACGGAATATAATATAATCAATTCTTAGATTGTTTGCATGAAATAAATTTTAATAGACCTTTTAAATAAATACATTTTAAAATATTACGTTTTGCGTTATTTTTTGTCCAATGATATTCTATAAATTATGTTTTGCGTTATGTTTTGTTTAATGATATATAATATATTTTGTTAATCGTTATGTTTTGTTTAGCGGTATTTAATTATTTTTGATTTCGTTATAATTACGTTTACAAATTTCAATTGTTTTTTTTTCAAATATAACGTTATTAGAACTTTTGCAAGCCCTGCATCCTAGCCTTACTCCATCTTTATAATACGGAACGTAATACTACAATACTGACTAATATATTGGAGGAAAATAGACATAATTTCAGTCTAAAATAATGCGGAGGAAAATGGAAACCAACCCTTTCTTTTGTGAAGGAAAATGGACAGTGGAGGAAAACGGTATCTCGTTTTTGAAGGAAAATGGAACCACCCGATAAATTGCGCCTACATACAAGGGCCCCCATTAGAGTGTTCAAGGGGGTGACATGTCAACCCCCAAGACAAATGTGAATTGATAGTAATTTATTAACTGTAAATGATAAACTATGTTTACTGATAATATTATACTGCATGACATAATATTATATAGGTACCTACATCGTTTATCTGTTGTATAATATTTAAATTCAGCTATTTAATAAAAGCAATTTTGTCGGTTCTTAGTTTTTATTATATGATATCGTCACCTCCTTAGGCCCTTAGGTTCTTATCGATGGGTGCAATTGACTATATAATAATATAGCTTGAGGAGGTCGCGGAGGAGTCGCGAACCAGTCGCGAGTTTGCAAGTTGTTTTTCTGGTCACTCGATTCATTGAATACTAATAGTCCATGCGAATATATTGTGATTTATAATTCTGGATATGATACACACTCTGTTTGCCATAATAATATTATATGATTATATGAATACAATTGATTTTACTCTTTCCTGTATGTATTAGTATGCCCATGTGGCCGTGTTTAACCAGCTCGTTACACGTGTACTTAGGTATATGCCTATAACCATTAAACAGAGACGCTAATATCGGGTTACATAAACAGTCGCTAACATTTAATGAATGAATCGATGGTGAGCAAATGGTCCCTTGTACACGATTTAGCAGCCTATGGAAATTTTAGTGAACCATAAAATGAATATATTTTTTATGCTTCTAGGCATTGGAATTTCTTCTATTCTATTTATCGATCAATATAATATTGTGTCACCTCTGTCCACCCACTATACGCTGAGACCACCGTGCAGGACGGATCGCGTCAACACATATGGTCCATACAATCTGAAAGAGATAGCCGGGTGTCACGTGATGCGTAAAAGTGGTGACTAATAATCGTTTGTACAGGATCAGATTCAGAGAGAAATATATTATAATTGAAATAAATAATATTGCCGAACTAGGACGTAGTCTAATCAGCACGTCATTTGAAACGCAATAGGCGTATTATTCACAATTATAATATTATATTAAAACACGATTTTTTGATAATCAACTTACGATTTTCGATCGAATTATATGCGAGGCCCGAGGTCTCAGTTGTTGATTCTATTTGTATTTAGTAATAGTATTTACCTACACATCATAATGTATTATTTAGCTTAATTACTGGTTTTCAGTTAATAATTTTTGTTGTTTAGTTTAATTTATATACCCTTTAGTTTCTTTATGTCGTATTCTTACATGCATATGTTAGATGAATTCACACGAGACCGGTGAGGGCCGAAGGAAATAGTAGTCGTATCCCCTGGCAACAGAAGCAGATGGCGAATTCCTGATATTTGTTTGCACCCTGTTACTTAAGCCCTGATATCCATTTTATTGGTGGACAAAGATATTACATATATAGGTAGGTACCTAATAAAATGCATTTTTGTTTGTTCATAAATTAATCTATTTTTAATAAAAACTACGCGATTTAAAATCTGTGTTATCTAAAATATTTTAACAAAATACTATGTCTGAATTCCATAATTATATTTGTATTTCAAGAGTCCATGTTTACAAATACAACGAAATTATATACATAAGGATAAGGTATACAGTATACTGCATTCATAGACCTATACGGAGTGTGCTGGGTATGATTTAGCACACCCGGAAGCTGAACATCTGCTGTCCAAATGTTTTCAAAATCGAGGAAACATTAAAACATAAAATATTGTTATTACTAAATATTACATTATATTTAATTCAAATAATACCTATATGTACTCAATATATTATTATAAATTTTAAAAATCTAAAATATGCAAAAAAAAAAACAATAATATGTAAGAAATAATCAAAGTACCTACAATTTTATGTACAGCGTATTGTCATGGAACACGTCATTTAGGTATAAACTAGCTATTTTTTTTTACCAAACAATAAAAAGATGCAAAAGCATATTTTAAATATCTAAATATTATCGATTGACTTAGTCATTCATATTAGGTCATAAAATGTCATAAAATTAGAACTCAAGACTCAATAGATATTGGAAGCAAAGTAGTATCGAGTTGAAGTAATGAAGTACCTACCTATAGCCTATAGGCTAACACACTTTAATACTCGGTTAGGGCAAATGGCAAATAAATATTATCTATATAAATTGTTGATATATTTTATTTCTTGTTATTTATATTGTTCCTATTGTTTAGTTGTATGAATACAATTTGTATAATTTGTACAATTTGTAAAGGAAAACAATTTCAAGCTAGTTATACTTAATATGACTCTAGTTCCGGGTCAAAGACGTACTATTTACCATTATAAATCAACTTAGAGTAAATACATTTTAAAATTTGTGAAATCTCCGTATTTATCAAACCGAACAACCAAACCGATTTTTATAATAAATATGCGCATGATTACATTATAGTTTATATACATTATACCTATATACCTATAATCGTAATTTAACCATAATAATATGTACGGTATAACACGCTACACGCAGTGACGAAGAAATAAAACTATAATTAAAACCCAATGAACTCGATTTTCTGTTAAGTAGGTTTAGAGTGTACCTCGTCATTGAGTAAGTCACTGTAATGAATGTACTAAATTAGAATTCATTGATAAATAATTATTGTATAGGCACGAAAAACGAATTTGAGCGAAAACGATCTGTCAACCTATATATTATTATTATTTCTAATGGTAAGTATTTTATATTAGGTTAATACCTAATATAATATATAATATATTAGGTTATATTAGGTTAATACGGTAGGTTGCACTAATTATTATCTTACGTTATAGTGAAAATTTTCAACTCCTTATGAGTAATATTTTTTGAATTACAGCAGAATAATGAAAATCATTATATTTCGGTTTAATAGTTAATTTCGTCAAAATTTAAACTTTAACGCTTATAAAAAAAAGGTTTTTGTATTTTCGATATTTTTAAACTGCTATAAAAGAACAACTTATGAAGAATTTGACGGAGTATACAATTTTCATCAACACTTTTTAAATGCCAAAAATACTATAAAATTATTCTAAATATTTTGAAAATTTCTTTATGAACATAAAATTATAATTTAAGTAATATAATGGAATGCTTAAAGATTATACATTTGATGTCTTTTTTAATTAGAACAAAATAAGTATGAACTAACTAATGAAAAATCATTATTTTCCTTATGAATATCCAATTGGCAGTTATATAAAAAATTGATATTCAAACGCTCATAAAAATTTAATGTGGTTTTATGTAACTTTTTTTATTTCCCGTAAGGAAAACTTATGAAAATACTTTGTATTAAATATATTTAATATTCAAACATTTGGTATTAAAATAAAAAATATTATGACTTATGAATTGAAAGCTACAAAATAATTTTGCGATTTTTATGAATTTCGGAAACATTTAAATAGTAAATACAAGCCGTGATATTTAAAAATATTTGGGTATGGATTTTTATTATTTCTTTTTTACTGCTGCAACAACAATTTATAGTATACCTTTTATGTAATTGTTGAATAATTATCAAGCTTTTTAAACTCAAAAGAAAAGTGTTAATATGTTATCAACCACATTAAAAAGAAACTTTAATAGGTCAAACAATTTAAAATGTCTATAACAATATAATATAATATATAATCCAAAATATCTTGATAACTATAAGATCCTTAGGAAACAATAATATACATTTTTTTGTGAAAATTTCAAGTCTACATTTATTTATTTTTCAAACACAACAAAAGAAAAACTAGAATTTTGTCGATGATTGGTGTCTTGTAAATATTCCTGTTTCTCGCTATCAAATTGGGTTTCCCTCATTCATTTTGAAAATACCGATAATTTTTTTCTTTTGACACTCAAACTACAAACTACATCCAATTCAATAACGGAAATCATTCTCAATACTGAAAAAGGATTTTTTTTCTGTTATAAAAAGTGTCTTACCATAAAACACAAGTGAATTATTTTTTTTTTTTTGATTCTGAATAGAGCTTTTCTATTCAGCTCTTCTCTTTTTATAATAGAAATAATACTTTGATCTTCGATCGATGAAGGTTTCTGATGGCAAATTGGATCTTGTTAGTAATTTGGGTGTCAAAAGTAAAATGTTCGCAGTACTTTTCAAATAAATAAACGAAAACCTTTTTTTTCTCTGAAAATGGTTATATTTACTTTAAAACCCGACCTGCAGTCTTCGACTATACTCCGTTCCACGAGAGAAGGAACTCGTTTCGCGATGTAACTGACGGCACTTAACGACCTGGGCCCTGGGGCACCATTTCCTTTACTCAAACATTCCGGGCGGCCGAGGTTGTATATATCACTACAACTACAAACTATATTTTATTAAGGGAAATAGTGACCCAGATCGTTAAACCCCGTCAGTTACATCGCGAAACGAGTTACTCCTCTCGTGGAATCGAAATACAACAATTACAGATGGGGTGTATAATAATAGCCTAAAAACTAATTACAGTTTACAATAGGTGTTTCACAAGTTCATAATGTAGCAATTTATTAAAAAATATCAAAAATAAATTTCCGTATACAATGCCCACAGTATATGTTATCCATTAATAGTTTTGTTCCACATTAAGGGTTCCGTTAAAATTATCACAATGTATTATAGTTAATAGTTTATCCGTGATAGTGTAATATACTGTATATCTAGTACCGTTATAAACACGATGAACTAATTTAGGCATTATTGATTAACTGTTAAAAAATAGATTTTATTCATTATGGCACTCATAGTGCGCCCAAAGTAGTGATATGGGAATTGTGGAATCGTATAATATATTATATTATATAACACAACAATTAACTTTATAACATAATATGATATAAATGGAAAAGTTTTCCATAATCTCCGTAAAGGAGTTTCACTTGGATAAATATTTTTTATTTTAATCCTGTTTATATTCTGTTAGGTATTTCATTATATTTTATAGAACAATTAATGCACCCGAAAGCTTTTACCGGACAAATCATCATTATATTGCCTGATTTTTACTCATCTCGACCTCCTCTGTTCTTTACGCTGTCTTGCAACGGTATTGCTTGGAACACAAGCTGAAACACTCCCAAAAATGAGTTCTATTGAAAGATTCAAAGATACAATACAATACAATTATAATACAACACAAAAGATCGTGTGATAGCTTACGAAATATATATTTATTTTCCGCCAAAGAAAAACACATACCTAATACCTATACCTAATATTATATTAACGTGCCAGACCCCATTATTATATTATATTATATTATACTATTCGCCTGTCTCTGATGGTAATACTCGAAGGTCCGATTGGATGTCGTGCAGTGTATCAACTATGTGTGTGTGTGTGTGTGTGTGTGTGTGCAGGCTACCATATACGATGACGACGCGACGCAGTGTCTATGTTATGTATTATAATATTATGTAGGCACGCAAACAGCCGCGTCAGACTGCAGGATGCGGTCGGTAAAGGTATAGGTATATGTATTATATATTATTTATATAGGTACAATAATACATTAACAATAGATATATAGAGGTATCGGATACTATTATAATATTATAATTCTATATACCTACTTTTGTTATTGAACTATCTGTATAATAAACTGTACATACCTACATACACCACACACATAAATATACATGCATGTGTTGAAAAATAGATTATACAGGGTTATCCTGCATTTAAACGTCCGCACTCATGTTCTAGGTCAATAATTCAGTGTATTTTTAAATGAAATACAACGTTTTTATAAAATGCATATTTGATTATTTATAACATTATTGTAACATTATAATATATTTACACCTATTGTTTTATTTTAAAGGATTAGTAAAGTTTTACTTTGTACTTTTAATTACAATCCATATATTTTAGTTTGTAATCAGAAGCATTATACATTGATACTTTTCTAGTAATGTTGAGGTAGTCTACGCCTGACTACCTATATATATTTCTAATTATTATATTATAAGTACCAATCGACTACCTATTGATTAAACTTGAAAATACCAAGGTACTATATATAAAAAAAACAACAGGGAATTCGCTCTGCTGTATAGTAGGTAGTAGATATACCTATCGGCATTGAGTATTTGAGCAGATGTATTGAATGTGTTAATATTGTGAATTCGGTGATAAATTATAGCACACAATAAACGATTCTGAGCGGAAACGACCTTTCAGCCTCTACTACTAATTCCGGGTTGTATGAGCAATCACTAAATATTTAATGAATCAATATAGATAGTGAGCTAATGGTCTCTTAAACATGATTTACCCACAATCGGTTCAATAAATTTTAGTGAACCATTGACCTAATACATTTTTTATGCAAACCCGTTCTAAGTATACTTATTTTATTATATATTTGTATTTATTTATACGATAAGTTGAACAATTTTAGGCAAAAATATTATATTTATTCTATCGTTAATTATTTTACAGCATAATATATAATTATTGTTATAATCATTTTTGAGTCAATACCAACTTATCGTAGAATGGATTGAATAGGTTCGTGGTAAAAATAGGAACTAGCTTAAAATTAATCTTAACATTTTTAAAATGTCCATTGTGTGCAGTCAAGTGGAATGTTTTAACTCCCAGCGAATAATATTTTTAAATTTCGACGAATTCTTCATTTGAATATCCGATATTGTAAAAACGTTAACTTAAAATTCTACTCTCAAATTGTGACAGTATAGTTCTAAGATTTTTATGCGCAGGTGTCTAATATTACGTTTTTAAGCTTTTTGACTAAGTCTAAAAAAAAAATAATTCTATACGTCAAAAACCTGTCTATGTAGTATGTATCTATCAATAGTTTGAAATTAGTCTAAATATCTTGAAAATGATAATTTAAGTAACAGTGATATGTTACAAGTTTTAAGGATTAATATTTGTTGAATAATAACAAAAATTGTTATTATAATTTTGAATAATTTCAATGTCATCAAAATTTGAACTTAAATGCTCATAAATATTTTAATACCATTATGCTAAACTTTTTTTTAATTTCTAGTAATAGTAATAGTTATATAATAGTATGTACGTAGATTCTCGAATTACAATTTCGAACCTTTTATGTATAAATTAAAATTTTTATAAATTTTTAACTAATTAGCTGCTACTAAATAATTTGGAAATTCGTATGATTTTGACAAAATTTCGTAAAGATTGAATTTTAAACGCAATTTTAGAAATGTTGATTTTGTATTTCCAATATTTTTAATTTGGGAGTAAACAACTTCTTTTCTTTTACTATACCTATCTTTAATAACTATAGCGTTTTAACTCCAATAGAAAAATTGGAAAAATTGTATCATATACATAGGTAAAAAAGTCGAAAATTTAAAAATTTAATATATTAATATGTAGTAAATGTTTATAGCACACAGTATAACAGAACATATAGAAAATACAACTCAATATAAACATAATACTAACATAGTGATATAGTACAGCAAACTTATAACTAATACATTTATTAAATATTAAAATCAAAATGAACATTATTTAGTTTACGAAGCATTCTATGTAACGGATGATTCAGTGATTGTGTCCATAGGGTGTGTTGTGGGTTGGAACTTGAAAGAGGGAGTGATTTCTGGAGAAGAAAGAAGGCATTCGAAGACATACGTTGGAGAGGAGATCAGGAGCATCTATAGTGCCACTTAGGAGCGAGGTTATGAAGTGCTCATCAGCATCTTGTCGACGTAATAATTAATAATGAGGAGGGTGTACTTCATAATATGGGCAATGTCGGAAAGAAACCTATTTTGGACACTCTTAATTCATCTTTAGCCAAGTAACGATATCATACTACCACCACTCCATATTCCAATATTGAACGTACCAACAAGAAATATAATGGGCAGAGGCAACGAGCAATCGAAAACTGTTTGGTATTGCACTTAATAAATCTCAAGACTTTAAAAATATCTTCAATATTTTATCAGTAAATCAAGTCTAGTAAATTCTAATATGAATTTTTGGTTCTTTAGAGATTTTCATTTTTGAACTACAACAAAATCAAAACTGATTTAGTGAACAAAATTCCGGTTTTTCCATAATTTTGGTTTTTTTTTACTGACTATTTTTAAAAGTACTAGCCATATTTTACTTTAGCCCCTGAGATACTAGATTAAATTAATTAGAAAAAGACACTTACAAAATTAAAGATTGAAGCATTTTTACTGTTTCTAAAGGTGATGACGGACACAAAAATAAAAAAAAAAAACGAAATAAAAAGTTTACGTAGGTATATGGTACGTCAGTATATAATATATATAATATAACAAAAGTATACAATATCAGTATAATATATGGTACCGGATTAACGTACACCTAATGGCGGTGTTTACTCACAAGTCACAGGTTATAGCTATACATATATCTACATATTCGGCTAGACGGTTAAAACAATTATTAAACAATAGTAATTAAAGAGAAAAAAAAATGCACAAAAACAACATCGACCTAACATTTTATGGTATACTCGTATATCCGATATCAAATAACGCCGTCTGCAAAACATATTTTGAGATATGTCAATATACTATACATGTCATACGTGCAGTGTGAAATATCATATTTTATTTAATCATCTCCAACGACTCGGTAATATAGAAACATTATACACATATATAAATATATTATGTAACTTATATTGAGTATATATTATACAGGGTGATTCACCAAGTATATGAGGGGTAAACACGCTTGGAAAATCACCCATATTTTCATTTGATAATATGATCAAATTTTTAGAATGTCTATTATTAGCGAGACCTATAGGCTTACCTATAAACTAAATTTTCATGTATTTATTTAGATTTTTATTTTCCATTTTATGAGTTTCCTGTGGCGATCACAACTTAATATTTCCAAATGATGAGAACCACCCTCTTTGCTATAAATCTTCAAGCAGTTGATTTTTCGGAATTTGTTGATGTACCAATCGAAATCGAAATTTGGAATAGCTTCGTATAGCCACATATATTCCAAAACTATTATTATGAACCAATTGTTGTCCTTCGTACACAAAGTTAAATATGTTTCGATTTAGATGCATAAACATTCTTAAAAAAGTAATTCCGTTAACAGTTTATGGGAAAAAATATCGAAATTTAATTTGAAAAAACATTTTGGTATCGTTATGGGACACACTTTCAATGATATGAAAAAAGTCTAAGGGCCGTTCTTACATTGTCCTGTAAAGTGTCGGTTAACGCTAACCGACTGATAACAGATTATATTTTGGCCGAATTCTGCCGGTTAAGTGTCGGTTAATTTTAACCGGACATTGTAAGAACGGCCCTAAGTATTTATAAATACAGTAGGTGTCTAATTGTAATAAATGTATTAATCAATGAGATTAAATGGGGTTGAGCGTGCTTGGTGATTCACAGTATAGACCTATCTATATATAGCCTGTAAACCCTCATATAGATGCGAATAGGGTGGGAATTAAGTCCCCCCAATCGGTACAAATATATTGAATTTATTTCGAAAGTGTTCTGCTGCTACGCCCGCATTATTAAAACTGGCTGGTAAACATATTCATAATAATATTACTAATTAATTCTGGTGCAGTATGCCTATGCGAATGATAGTTTTCGGTCATATTAAGATTAAAAGAGTAGATAGGTACGACTGTACAAGGCAAATATATAATATGTAGATATATGTTTATATAGGTGCAATATCCATAAGATGCGAGCGATGTACAGACGTTCGTACGGATGATCAATAATATTGAAAAATCTATAAAACACATCGATGTACTATCGATGTACTCTATATGTCATTTAAGTCATTATAATATAGTCTTATCTAAATGATTTTCCAATGTCTGACTGGGAAATAAATGTAATATTATTAAATGATTAATAATATTGTAGCCATACATTGTATTGAAAATGTATATAAATAAAATTGTATTAATATTTTTGATTATATTGTGTGGCCCTCTGCTCCTTTGTTTGTTTTCCAAACTAGATATTTAAGATAACTGATAGCAATAGCTGTCTGCAAATGTAACAACAAAATTGGAAATATTTTTAACTTTTATTTTTTGTTTTTAAAATACGGAAGACTAATACTATTAGACTTGTGCGATATTCATTTGTCGAGTATTTTAACCTTCTAGACACTTTATCAAAAGAAGTATAAAAATAAATGCATGAATAGTGCGCCATAAAAAATTCACGAAATAATACTTTTTGCAATGATCCAATCATTTTAAAAGGGTTTACAAACTAAAAATAATCAGAGACGCTTTTTTTATGATTTTCAAAATAATATTATATTGTTAGAATAGTTTAATACAATTACGTAGAATTTTTTTTGTTATTTTATATAGGTATTGATTATATTAAAGACGTTCCCAAACTATAAAAACAGCCCCCTCCCCCCAAAGTACCAACCAACATACGAGTATTAAATGTCCATGACAAATTAAAATAATATTGGTTTTTTTCATTTAATAGAGATTTTACTAAAAATTATAAATAATTATTTTTGTTCTAATACTTTTTTTTTTTTTTAAATAAGGTAAGAGGGGAAATTTAAAAACAGTAAAAAAATGATTCCATAAGGTATGATATTATGCACCTATTTAGTACTTACAGTGTTAACAATAGGTACCTAAGGGACTAAGTATAATTTAAATGCAGATAAAAATCAATAATAATGATAACAATTATAAAGCTTTAAAATATGCATATTCATGAATTTAATTTGTTTACCATGAGATAAAGTGTATCTTTTTATGGAGTATTTCACATAAAATATTAATGAATATTAACTAAAATAAATATAATATATTGTAATAGGTAGGTAATAACAAATAAATACTCTCTTAATTATATGTAATACAAAAAAAATGTATGTTTAAATTAGGTGGAATGAAAAATAAAAAGTTGCTCTGCTCTACAGTAGGTTACAAGGGAGTCACTGTATAATGGATGGTATTAATTTTGAATTCAATGATATAATATCATTGTATAAGAAAAACGATTCTGAGAGGAGACGGTATGTCAGTTTAGGTACAAGACATATTATATACTTATCTATGGTATCAAAAAAAAATTGTAACAAATTCCAAAATAATCATATCACAATATCCATTAGGTACTTATAACTTGTTATACATCAACAACAAACTGTGATACTATAATACTATAATAGATATATAATAGTATACTTTAGAAGTTTAAATTACCCAGGAATAATATTATACAATCACAACAAAATAACTAAAATAGTTATTCTAGATTTTTAATATGTAATTTTCCTCCAAATTTGAACTTAAAATGACTATAAAAATAAACTGTGCTTATGTATTTTTAGATGTTTTGGTAACATAATAAACTACTTACTTGGAATCTTGTAATACATTTTATATCCTTAGATATAAAAGTTGAACATTTTATACATTTTTAACTACAAAATAATTGTTCAATTTTAAATTTGATAAATTTTTTCAAAGTTCGATCTTTAAATGCTTGTAAAAAAATTGTGCCTAAAAAAAAAAACAAAAATATTGAAATATGAAATTTTCTGTAAACAGCTTAAAACAAGTCAAAATATTTTCAAAATTGTATGGTGTATAAGAATTGAGAAAATAAACACTCAGTGAAATTGTTATGTATCTACAGTTATTCGTTTTTAAATTACAACAAAATAAGAAAATCGCTACATGAGAAATCGAGTGAATATTCAATAATGTTGTAAAAATTTGAATTTCAAACGCTCATAAAAATTTAAATTGACTTTCTTATAGACTTTTTTTTTTGATAAAGGTAATCTTATAAAGAATCTTGTATTGCATTTTAAAATCTTAGGTTTAAAAAGAAAAATGTTTACTAATTCTTAACTCAAAATAGTTTGCTAATTTCTTGATTTTTCCATATTTTGTCAATTTTTGAACTTATATGATTATAAAAAAAAACTGAGACTAAGGATTTTTAATATTTTTCAAATGTCATTGTAACAATATATTAGGAGCCTTGTATTAAATTTTCAAGTATTTTTACTCAACAAATAAATTTTTATTGACATTCATAGAAAAAAAAAACTAATAAAATGGGAACTGAAAATGTCCCTAAACAGTTCAAAACAAATCAAAATGTTATAGAAATATAAACAACCAGGTTAATTTCATGTATCTACGGTCATTTGTTTTAAAGTTACAACAAAAACCAAAGTCGTTTTTATGAAAAATCGATTTTGAGTAAAAATTCCGGTTTTTCCTTAATTTTACTTTTGTTTCTCTTGGCGTTTTTGAAAATTACTGTTAAATATAAATGTTGACCTCCCTAATGCACCAATAATATTCACTTTCCCAACAAACAAGATACTGAAGTTGAAAATCGAAGCATTATTTCGACTACTTATCGTGTAAACAGACACAGATATTAAAAAAATAAAAAAATAAAAAAATATAAAAATATAAAAACACACATCATTATAAAATCAATACATTCATCGTTCCACATAGAAGCTAAAATAATATTAAATATTAATTATTAGTTATTATACAGCTTTTTTTTTTTTAATGTTATGCGACACTTTAATAAATTACATTTTGAACAACGCCAACAAATAAAAGCAATCATATTTGTATATTTGTAATGGATATGGCCATTAAAGCATTACGTGTAGGTATACCTATGCAATTCTATGCCCTTGAATAGATTATATCAATTTTTAAAACGCACTAATAAGTAAAACAATATTATATGGAATCAAAATAGAACTATTAAAAGGTTAAATGTAGAAATATTATATTATATAAATGTTTCAATTACTAGGTACGTATATTATGTTTGCTATGACCCCTTTTTATTGCCATAAATTATGATTGAACAAAATCCGAACAAGTCTATTATCTCAAAACTACAATTTATCTATATCTAGTAGGTATACTGTTAGAAGGATATTTTGGAAAATACTCCTAATTCTCAAATTCCTAATTCTTTACCTACTATATGTAGGTACCTGGTACCTACAGTATAAGCTATTAAACAGTAATAATATTGTACTATTATTATACCTAGGCGCCTTTACATTTTTCCTATTATATTTTATTTTATTATTACAATTTTTAATTATTATTTATTCAGAGAGTATAAAATTGGATTAATTTTTATACTGTAAGGGATTTTGTTTCTTGAGATTTTTTTTTATGAAAATGTTTTTCCCCGGTAATTGTTTTTCCAAGACCCTGGGGTATAACTGCATAGGTGTTATTTACCCGTCTTTGAATTTTAAATTTTATATTTTACGAACACAATGTATAAAAAAATACACACTTTTAACACTCTTGAAATTCTACACGTACACAAAAAGCTTAAAACCCGACCGATTTATATAGTACCTTATTTTAAATAAACTGCAATATATTATATATACATTTTTAGTGAGAACGACAAGAAATAAGTAAGTAAAAAAAGTCAATATGAAGTAAGAATGTTTATTATGAATTATAATTTATTTTATTTTTACTGATTGTAAATTTTCAGGAAAAAAATATCACGCCTGTATACCTACTGTAGTTACTGTAGAAAATTGCGACTCGTACAATAATAACATGGTCTAGAAATTGAAATCAAAAATTGTCTTAAAATAACAACAAAATTTAATACTATGGGAGACGATTAATATCGTACCAGCTGGTGTAGGTGTATACACTTGTTATAAATTGTAATATAATTAACTTCATAGTATATACCTACAAGAAATGTTACCGTGATTATGATTAAAACAAAATTTGGTCCTCGGTACCTAAACCTATAAGCTATAAGGATAGTAGTTATTAAAAATATAATATATTGTCATGCGAAAATTGTAATAACTACTAAATACTATTCAATAGATAAATTTAAATATATTATTAATAATTATTATCCTGCTTAAAATTGGACATATTATTACAATATTACATTCTTTATAGTTTATGAGCGGCCGTTGGATACATGGATCTAAGTGCGTATATAATTGCCTTATAATTGACATTTGACATGTAATTATGTCGTCAATATTTAATTCTATAATTACAATTACAAATATATTTTGTTCTTTCGATATTAATCGTTATCACAAAAAGTACCTATTAACATTTGAAATATAATTCAAAATATATTTTTTAAATTAATTAATTTTATTATAAAACTACAGTTTTGAAAAACGAAATAAAATTAAACCTAAACAATAAATACTTATTAAAACTAATGAACTACTACCTAATTTAAAATTCCATTTGCATATAAGTACCTATCTAAATTCTCAAGAGTAAATATTCTGCTTAAGAATATGAAATAACAAATATACATATTATTATAAAAAACTTTAAAAAATATTAAAAATTATTACGACGTTGTTTTATAATGAATTTAAGTTAAGTTAAAAAATATTTTATGAAACTACTTTTCGAGACAGTGCGTCTTTACTGTTAAAATAATAAATGAATCTATGATCTATGTATCATATTAATAATATATGTAAATGTAAATTTTTATGTAAAATAATAAACGATTGGGGGGACTGAGTGGTCGAGCGGACTAAGGCGTCTGTTGTGACTCCACCGACGCCGGTTCGATACCTCGACCATGGATGGCATTTTTCTTCGGGCTAATCAATGTGTCCAGAGAACAATAGGCCGCCATCCCCCACCCGGACATAGCAGATACCTACGGGTGCCCAAATCAAAAATTCTGCCGAAACAAACACACACGTGTTCATCTCCCTGCTAACAAAAAACATACTAACAAAACAAAAAATAGCTAATGGCCTAGATAAATTGCCGGGCTCAAGCTCAATAAAAAAAAAATTAACAAACGATTGATTTATGTACCTCCTGTAAGAAAAGTTTATTTTGAAAGCAGAGAGTTATTTACCTATTCACTTTATAATATTATACGAAATAAAATTAATTAATATAATAATTTATACTAAGACTATACTTTGTTTCGTTTTATTACATTTCATATAAATATTCATCATACCATATACATATTAGTATATTACATTTAATATATATTATGTACCATAAACGCATTCAACACCTTAATATCTTACAATTTAGTATTAACAATACTTATAGGATATAGGTATATACCATTGGTATATTTATAAATAATATTTCCTATTATTTATTTTTTTGTTTTTATATAAAAACCATATTATTTTTACAGAACAAAATATATGAATTTTATTTATCTGTTTACTTTTGTCGGTATTTATTGAATTTTTCTATTTTTTGGGTTTGACTATTTATTTATTTATTATTTTTTAATGCATTATTTTGTATAAATTAAAATTTGAAACAAAGTACCTAACATACTATATTTAGACCAAATCTTTAATTATTTTTTATATTTGTTTACAAAACTGCCATGTAACCTATTTATTGTTTTATAATCGTCAGCCCGGATCGACATTATATTATCATCTAGTCGTACAAAAACGGATTTCCGTTTCAATTTATTTCTAACATTAATTTTGCGTTTGACGGTAGTATGCTCTGTTTGACAAATTAAGAAGCCGCATGATACAATCGAGATTAGACGCGATGGACGATGGTGATAATTTTTATAGAGCAAGAATTATTACTATACAGGCTACAGACAAATCCAAAAGATCCTCATTTCGACATACAAGCACAGCACAGCGTACAACTCAAAAACTGTGTAATAAAAAATTATAATTTAAAATTCAAGTACAATTTAACGTGCACATGTTGGGATTTCTTCAATGGGTTATATAGGTAGCTAACTGAATAAAAATAATTTTAAAACAAAAACCGGTGAAATCGATTTACTGTTTAACTGTATAGTAGGTGTCGAGTGTACGCATTAAGTAGACCACTACAATGAATTGTGTTAAATTTGACTTCAATGATAAATTATAGCATGTTTACGAAAAACGATTCTGAGCGAAGAGGGTCAGCATATTATATTTCTAAGGATATTTTATTGTACATTTATATTGCTGTAAGTAATTAATTTTTATATTAGTGATAGGTACCTACTACACTCATACAGTAAAGAATATTTGAAGTCATATTTGCCAAAACAAATTACATAATATACTATATATAATATATTATAAGTAATATAATTATTAAAATATTGTTTCATTTAATATTAACCGTTATTAACTTATAAATTATAAGTACCACGCACCTATATAGTACGGTGTGAATAAGTCCGTGGTATAATTGTATAAATAGCTTAAAATGAAGTTAAATATTTTGAACATTTCATTGTGCAATGCACATCTATAATATAATATTATTACGTTACAGTTGTGGTGATAAAAGTTTAAGTGCCTATAAAATATTACGTTTTTTAGTTAAAACAAAATAACTAACATTATTTTAGATTCTGAGCAAAGTAATGAATGAATTGATTAAACAATGATGGGTATTTTCCTACAAACAATAAAAAACAAGTTTACCAGAAAGTAAAATTAATTTTTTACGAGATAATGAAGCTAGACATTTTATATTTACACGTAAATTAACAAATCCATACAAAACGATTTTCTTATTTTGTCGTTATTCAAAAATTAATAACCCTAGGTATGTGAAATTTTCATCAAATGTTTATTTTATCATTTTCTATACATGAAAATTATGTTGACTAGTCTTGAGTTATTTATAGGCATTCGAAATTTGAAATTTTTTTTAGTTTTTTTTTTCTATAGTCTTAATAAAATTGTAATTGTTGGATCAAGAATTAAAAATTAAAACAAATAATAACGATTTTAGTTTTATTTGTAATTTAAAAATATTATTCGGGAGTAAGTATATGATACTTTTAAAGTATATTTTATACACACAATGACATTTTCAAATGTTATGTTTTTGGCAAAATTTAATTTCACCAACTTTAATAGATACTTATAATGCCTAATACTAAAACGAATTACTTTAATCACAATTATATTATAAAATATACCTACTTAGTAATTTTATAGACTGGTAGACGGTCTATGCTCAGAATCGTTTTTCGTATACAATGTCACAATGATTTTATATCATTGAATTAAAATTTAACACCATCCATTACAGTGACCCACTTGTAACCTTACTGTACATCAGAGCAACACCCACTTACCCTATTTTTATTATTTAATTTTCTAATTATGTCAACATTTGAATTCAAATGCATATAAAACATAATTGTGCATTTGTGTTCTTGAGATTTATAGGTTGCTGAAACTTGAAAGACAAACAAATGTGAAGCCTTGTATTACATTTCCAAGCTTTTTGCTAAACATAATAGAAACAAAAGGTAAATTTGAAATTAATGTTGTACCTATACTAAGCGTAAAAATTACTTATTTATACAAAATATTGGTGGCATAAAATAATGTTATATAAATTGTAATTAACATTTTTAGTGCTTTAAAAATATTTTAGTTTTACTTATAAGCATCGGGAAAAATAATATTAAAATATTATTTTAAATTGTTAAAAAAAAGTACCCGAGTTATATTTGAAATACATTTTTAAAGGATTCTCTACAATACTGTATTTAATTAACTCCAAAAATGTGGCGGCAGCTGTCATTGAAAGGCGTTCGATTAAATTCCACGCGTTGATATGATGTTTAAAAAAAATCTGAAAACTCGTTGAGTAAATCGATCAATTAATTAAAATTTCTAACCAAAGAAAACATATATATGTATATAGGTATACAAGCTATGTAACAATTAGCTGCGAAACCTCAGTTAAACCAACCCTTGATTGAATGATTGGTTTTCAGTGTTTTCGCACAAATGATTTAGATTTGACCTTTTGAAGGGATACCATATATAGGTACCTACGTATTGTAGGTATAATATTATAATTATATGTGAAAAAGGTTTATTATATTGAACGTGTACCTACACTATATTATAATAATATGCAGAGTATAATAAATTGCGTGACTTGGTAGAAAATATTAAATAAAATTTCTACAAAGATTCCAGGACTTACAGTTTTCTAAACGGCAGCATATTATTATATAGAACCCAAATTGCCAATCCGACACAAGGGAATACAAAAAAAAAATAATACCAAAAACGGAGTAGACTTATCTCGATATATTCTACGGTTGGATAAAATAGAAAGGTTGGGACATGGGGAGGGGGGCGCTTTCTTATACTATAGAATCAATACTATTGATTCAATAGGTTGGGTACCTACCATAAAAATCCAAATCAACCAGCACATAATAACAAAACTGCAAAGGTATAATGATATACAATATTCAATATTATTATGTACGATCGTACATGAAGCTGATGACAGCATTGTTGTATACCTATGGCACGACGCAGTATAGTTGAACACAATATTTCAACTGCGATTGTCGTAATATTATTTTGTCATGCGATTGATATACCTAGTAATGCAACATTATTATTACATTTAAAAAAGGTGGGCAAGTGGATACCACTCTGCTGTACAGCGGTGTCAAGTGGGTCACAGAAACGAATGTATTAAATTTGAATTCAATGATAATATAAAACCATTGTATATGAACAACGATCAAACAATACATTTTGCCAAGTATATTTTATGATATTATTGATATTACTTAAAGTAATTTATTTTACTTTTGAGGAAAACATTAATATTGCATTATAAAATATCATTATGTGTACAAAATATAATAATTTACTTAAAAAGTTTCAAGTACCTACCCAAGAATAATATTTTTAAATTACAATAAAATGGTCAAAATTTTTATTCTTTGTTTAGATAATTTTGTCCAAATTTGAACTTAATATAATATGTATAATGTATATATTTAAAAAAACAAACTGTGTATGAAATATATTATGGTATAAAATACTTATGAGTAACCTTGTTTTAATATTTCAATACTTATACAGCTAGGTATAAAAATTGAACATTTTATAAATTTTTAATAGCAAAATAATTTGTAAATCGTTATGATTTTAATTAATTTTTAAACCTTTGAACTTTAAGCTCTTCTGAAAAAATTGTATCATAAATATATTTTAACTGCAATTATAACAAAATATAGAACCTGGGTCAAGATTTTTGACCCAGAAACAATTTTTTTAGATATTTATAGAAAAAAAATGTTTAATTTAACATGTCTACAAATAGCTTAACAAGAGTCAAAATATTTTTAAAATGTTTCATGTATAGGAACCGATATAATATAACCGAATACGGTAGATGGCAAGTTTAATTAATATTATAAAATGAATACAAAATATCTAAAACCTTTGCTACCTTTAAACCTTTTGAACAATATTGTTCTTGGTTATTTATAATATTTAATTTCGTCCAAATTTGAATATAAAATAACTATAAAACTATAAAAAAAACTGTGTTTTTATATATTTGAGATTTTTTGGTTACAGAATAAACTGTTTTCGTGGAATCTTGTTTTAAATTTACAATCCTTGGCTATAAAAGTTGAACGATTTATACATTTTGAACTACGAAATCATTTTTAATTTTTAAATTTGATAAATGTTGTCAAAAATTGAACTTTAGATGCTTATAAAAAAAATGGGCATATATATTTTTAACGGTTTTCAACTACGCTTTTTGCCCCAACAAATACAATTGTATTGACATTTATGAAAAAAAAACTAAAAAAATACCCACATGCGTTGTCTCCGTCTTACAAACGTTTAACATGGAAAATTGTACGTTCTGAATAATTTATTTAACTCAGGTATGTATGTAATATAAGAGTGAATTCACCTATTCTTATTACAATTTACTGTAAATTGTTTGTGCATTTCAAAATACTTATATATAGCTTGCTTTAAAATTAAAATATAAAAAAAACGAAACGATTTTCACAAGATAATATTCTTGCTTCTAAATTTGATAATTGGTATAAATTCTCTCTAATATACTAATCATAACTGAGTTAAATGGATT
>WHPZ01582759.1:0-13693 GCA_016617965.1 Macrosiphum rosae | reverse complement strand
TTGAATAAGTAGTTCTCGTTGAAATTCAAAAATATAAATTTTTTATATAGGTATTTGAAGTTTAAGTTTTGACAAAATTGCATATTTAAACAATAAGAATAATGATTTAAGTTTTTTTGTTATAATTCAACAATATTCATTTGGACTCCAAAATATTTAGATTGATTTTAAGCTATTTGCTAATTACACTGTATAACACAACGCCTACCGTTAATAATATTAATATAGGTAGTTAATAAAACAAATTACTATTGACTGTAATATAAATATAAATATATAAGAAAATATACTATTGGTAGTTAGATATTAATATGGGCTGACCGCATTTACATTTAATTAAAATACAACACATTAATTACCGTGACCTACTGTACGGCAGAGCGGTTACCTACTTACCCACTTTTTATTTTAGTATCTAAAGCCACTAGTTTTTTTTCACAGAAAATGTTCTGATCATCTCCTTTGAGGAAGATTTCTGGTAGCAAATTTAACATAATTGGTACTCTCGGTAGTGATGTTGAACTAAAATTAAATTGGTGGGAGGGACAAACATTATTTCTCATTATACCCACCACCTTTTGCAATATACCTTTTATATTTATTCTGACCATATGTACTTATTTTATAAGGTCAGAGGGGTACCCACTACCCATGGACTCCCAACCACCGAAAAAAAGGGGGGTGATTGACACTCTTGGGTTATAGGTTCGGCACCACTGACTATGGGGGATCAAACGTATACATTTCCCAGTAGGTACTTTTTAAAATAATTGGAAAAACAATAACAAATTATGAAAAATATTTTAAATTTTAATATTATTAAAATTAATGTTTGGTTAGGTATTCTTATTTTATTTTATTGTATTTACTTTGTTAAAGCTTTAAAATTAAGTAGGAAGGCTGGAATGAAAATAATATGTGATTAGCAATACTAGCTTATAATATATTTTTATTATTTGTTATTATTAAATCAATAAATTCTTACAATTTGTTATATCGGTTTTTCAGTTTTTGCTTTTGTTTTTATTTTGATACCGGCTCATGAATCGTTTACATGGTAATTGGTAACGTTAAATCAGTTTTAAGCAGGGTTTGCAAACGTTATAATAACGTTATGATTATAACGTTATGCTTGACGAAAAACGATAGAAATTTGTAAACTTAATTATTATAGGAAAGCGTTAATCAAAAATAATTAAATTCCGCAAAACAAAACATAACGATTAACAAAATATATTATTTATCATTAAACAAAACATAAATCAAAACGTAATTTATAGAATATCATTGAACGAAAAATAACGCAAAACGAAATAATTTAAAATCCATTTATTTAAAAGGTCTATTTTTTTCATAGAAACATTTATTTCATGCAAACAATCTAAAAATTGATTATGTTATATTCCGTATCCGGGCCATTACCTACCCTCATTAGTTATTGTTTTTAAATTTAATAGGTAACAATAAATGCAAAAGTTGAATAACGTTTTAATTCTAAATAATATAAAGAGGAATTTTTTTTTCAAATGCAAGCCCTGGTTTTAAGTCCACAGCACTCGATTTTTTACTGACAGTTTTAGTTATTTTATTTACCAGTGCAGATACAATAATATTATCCATGGATTCAAACAGCTTCAACATCACCACGTAACAAATTTTCTTTTTAAATATATTGGTTATTGGTTTTTGGTTTTATATCGGAGTATCGGGAGTCAGGACATCAGGTATTGGTAAAAACTGGTATCCGATCATCCATTTATAATCAAATTCTTTTATTTCGATACCAACGTCCCCGTAATCCAATTCTACCTCTGTCCGCTATAATATTTATTAATATAATAATATGTCAAAATAGTAAATACCAAAATCCTAACCATTTTATTTATTAAAAACTTATTTCTTTACTACCCCGAACGCATTAGGCGTTATAATATGAACACAGTTTGCCGGGAAATGGTACGAAAAATCATTATATAATAATGAGTCCTTCAACGGTCTTTTCAATACTACAATAATAATAGGTACCTACTACCTACACTCGTTATAATCTCAGTTATTTTAAGATATATTGCGCGTTCGAGTTACCTAACACTCTTTCGTATGCATAACGCGCGCGAAACATAATACATTTTGTTTTAAAATAAATGTCATTCAATATAATATTATACACCATCGCGTATGCGAATCACATCATGTACCTGTATATTTTATATATATTTATATAATATAATATAAATTTATATTATGATTGCATCGTTGCGGCAGTCAGTGGCAGACCAGAAGCAACAATAATAATAGTAATAATAATAATAAATAATAACCATATTCCTATAGGTAGGTACTTACAATTGTAGCAGCCGAGAATATCAAGAATCGAATATAATATCATATACCTCCGTATAAAATAGTAATAAATAATAATACAAAATTTTAATGAAAATAAATAATGGAAGCGCGTTGCTTATAAGTATATAATATTATGTATGATATATTATATATACGCATATATACGTTTATGTTCTTAACCCGTTAACGTATTATTTTATTTTCATGCGTTGAAAAATACTGTGTATTAAAATTTATAATCCACTTCAAAGGCGAATTCTTAGTATGAATAATAATCATATTTGCGTGTTTTCTGGAAAAATTGTTGTTCTAAGATTTTAATTTGTGTTTCATTAATCTCGAACAACACAAAACAATATAGTGTATTATAATCATACATCCTTGAACTGCGTTGGAAGCTAAGGTTACTTTTTTACCCACCCAATTATAGACGTTATGAAAATCATTCTCCTCTTTATGTTATTATCATTATTTTATTTTGCGTGTTATTAAAACATATTTAGGTACGCGCGTCCATTGTTCATTCTATAAGAAATGTTCCACTCTGTATTATTATCGTACATATAATGACAATATCCGACATCGTTTTTTCACTCTTCCTTATATAGTAATTTCGTCCACTGCAGGTCTTCGTTTTCTTCAAATATAGCCGCCACTGGCGAAACAAAACAAAACATTTATAAGTACGACCGAGCAAGAGAATTTATATCACGTAGGTACCTATAGGTACTAAACGAATCGTGGACAAAAAATTCATATACAATTTAAAAATAGCAATTTGGTCGAAAGAATATATGTCTCATATGACTCATATATATGTATATAGCTGCTGCACAAGCTCATTCATTTAAAGATGATATTTTCGGAGAATGTTCAGTTATTTTATTTTTTTTACACACATTTTATCGACTTATCCTTGGTACTATGTATAGTGTATACAATTGTATTTTCTGGAAAGAAAAATATTTTGGTATTATTGTATACCTAAAATACATTTATACAATCAACAAAGTTTACTTATCAGCACTGAATTCTCGTATATCGTATTTTTGTACTATAAATTGGATGTTTAAAATATCCTATAAAAGAATATGAAAAAAAAGCGTTTACCATGGTGTTGAGAAAAAATATTCTCTCCAAGAGAATATGTTCTACCTACTCACATCCAGTGTCAGCATGACATATACCTACATATAATATGACATTATCGAAATTTTAGAATAAAAACTTTTATATAAAATTTTCAACATTTATAGGTAAGGATCGAAAATTTAAAACAAGGTTAAACGTAAATAGGTTATATATAAATTACTTTATTCGCAATAATATCATCAAATAATATCATAGGCTGACTGACCGTTTTCGCTCAGAATCGTTTATTTTATACAATGTATTTATCATTGAATTCAAATTTAACACCATCCATTACAGTGATCCACTTGTAACCTACTGTACAGCAGAGCGACATCCACTTACCCACCTTTTTATTCTTATATCGTTAAATTTCAACATTATGGTTATACCTTATTATTGATGTTATTTCTTAATCTTGAGCAATGACTAATAGATATTATTATGTTCAAATAACATTTTTTCCATTTATTAGATCCCAAGTACTTATATGAGCCTTTGCCCTTTAATATATAACCTCAATACATTTTTTCGTGATAATGTTTTCAATTTTACTTGAATTTTATTGTTCGGTCTATGAAAATTACCTGAATATGAATTGTTTTATTCATTATCACGAATTGTAAATGTATACTGTGAATGTCCGAAATTATTGTTGAGTGCTGAAAATCACCTAGTAAATGTCGACATACACATTCTAAATTGGTAAATGTTGAAAAATTGAAATAATTTAGACATGTGCTATAGTGTATGTTACCATTTACATCAGGATTTTGGTCAATGTCAACCTAACCTAACGCGATACACAACACGGGTTTGGTTAAGGTTGACATATATATACGTACTATTATAATAGTACCATAGTCTATATAGACAATAATATAAAATAGAAAAAATATGTTTAACTATAAATTATTATTATTAAACAGTATTATACTTGTATTATCAATTAAAATTATGATTATTTTATCATACAAAAAGTATTCTACATGTTGCAACATGACAAACTCTAGTGAAATTTTGTACTACATAAAATGCCAACATTTCTACAACTACAGTTTTTTGTGTTGCATTTTGTTTTGCAATTACATCGCGTATACTCTTGCCACCAATTGATGAATTTGATGCAAAATAGTTTAACTTAAGGAAATTTGTTGATCCTTTTGTACATCAGTGATTGATATTAAATTTCCTTTACATACCAACTGAAAACTGGTTCCCGGTGTATAATTGATTTATAGCTCCATTTTTCTTAGCTAATTTATAAAAATCATTATTTACTACATCTAATACTACAACTAAAATATTTTGGGGATCCATTTTTCTACTAAAAAAATGTTTTAGTTATTTTGCAAATCAATCGTATGCAATAAAATATAAATATAGGTAATGACAATATCATACTAAATGTTAGCGTGGCAGCATAGCATGGCGGTTATCCAGATATAATAAGAGTAGTTGGGTGAGGTAAAAAAAATTATCAACTTGTACAATACCTACCTTTACTATATCGATAGGTAAGTACTAGAATACTAGATAGTATGATTATATCAGATTAAATAATATCGGCATTACCAACATTCACTAATATCGTTATATAAATGTTGACATTCACTAGTGAATGTTTACAAACAGTACACATCTAATCAATATGCCAACATTCACCAAAGATTTTGGTGTACGACGACATTAACCGGTGACTGTCATCCCTCACCAATTGCTGACATGCACAGTGACATATATAGGTACATTATACATGTATACATGATACATCTACCAATAGTCTATACCTACCTGCCTAGACTGTTAATATCAAAATGTGAATATAAATGCTTAAGCTATAGGTAAAAAATAACCAATTTTGAATTATATTAATAATCGCATTTATGTAAATATAGAAATTCGGAAATATATTATATATTATTATTTACAACGATTTAAAATCGTTTACTTTAGAAAGTGACCAAAATTTGGAAAACCAAATACCCAGCTCATCATAAATATTTAACTGTTTGGGTACTTATGATTTATATGATCTATATGATTTACTGTCTTAATGTTTTTATAATATATTTATATATATAGTATATACGTTTGCAGTGCATATTTTTTTTAATTCACGCCTACTCAAATACACAGTTAATAGTATAATAAACAATAGTATGATATAAAATAAATTTATTGTTTTAAAATAATTTTAAAATTAGAAAGACGATTGGCAGGTAATTTCTATAAGTAGGTATTTTTTTTCGATATTTGTACTAAATTTCATATGATCTGATGTTAGGTAATTTGAACTTATGGAATGTAAAATAAACAATATTGGTATAGTTGGTATATATTTGGCCAAATTCTAGACCAACGCATTTAACTTGGGATCAACACATTAAATCTAAAAGACAATCTTTAAATAACCATATCTGCGCATTCTAAAAACTCTTCCATGTAATATAATAAACACATTCCCGTTAAATTTAAACTTCTTATAAAACTCTTTTAAAATAAATGTTGACTAATATAGACTTCTGTTGTGTGGGAATGAATTAATTAAATCAAAAACAAATAAATTTCAATCTTTTTAAAACATCTCCTTCAGAAAACTTATTAATTCCCGTCCCTCCGTTTTAAACTTAACATTACATACACAGATCTAAATCTAAAAGCCGAATTATTCTTCTATAAAGATTTCATATTTGTCTATCATCTCATCCAAATCCACTTATTCAAAACTTTTTCTCTTCATCAATTCCTGGCTTGTGGTAATCCCGGTATTTGCCCGAAGGTCCCTGAATCGTGATCCCTAAATCTCTTACAATAATTATTACTGATTAGGTAGGTAGTATACCATACTATAGTATAAGTATACTATACTTATACGTATGCATATTTAGAATAGGAATGTAGTAGATTACTTTGCCACGAACCTACTCATAAGTATTTCGTTTTCAATGTCACTAATACATATTTAGTCCGACTAGACTTTAAACTATCCCTATTAGGCTAATGCATTCAACTGTACAAGACATTAAGCATTTAAGCAAGTATATAGTTTAAAAGTTTCAGCTGTTTCAAATGTTAGACTGAACCACCTAGTTAGTTAATTTTTTTATTGACTAGTTCGAGTACCCATTGTAATACCTACCGTCCTATCTTTTTCCAGTTCATTTGAAAAATAATAGGTAGGCACATTACATTGAAATCGTGTTATATAGGTAATATAGGTATAACTAAATATCTATTGTACCTACGATTTTTGTTACGCATATAGGTACTAGCGTACCTATTATAGTGTATACAAAGATTTTAAATACAAATTAAACACATAAATATTAATTGGATTTAAAGGTTATATTGAAAAATCGTGTCATGATGATTGTCCCAGCGTGCAATGTCCAATACAAATAGTATAACAACATTTTTAAAAGTGTTACCTACTTAATTATTATTGAGAAAATTAAAATTCGCACAGTAACTATGTGTGACCTATGTTCAGTGGCGTACGAAAGGGGGGATTGGAGTCATATCCCCCTCACCCGAGACCAAATTTTGTGCACAATATGGTGTATTGTGAATTATGTCTATTAAAATCTTGATATCCCCTACCCCTCGTAAAAAAACTTAGATACGCTACTGGTCATGTGGTAATTAATAGAAAATTAATGAAATTAAGTATATACCACATTTTTATATTCAATTATCATTTTTATCTATAATATCTATCTTTAAACCAAGAGTTAACTTTTTTCGTGTTAAATACCCAATTAATTGTTTATTGACAATTTTCTATTGACCTAACGATTTAACGTTCTTAACGTTGACTTAAATAAATCAATATAATTTTTTCATTAACTTACCCGTTGCAATAGCTTTTGGCCTTTTTCATTAGGTTAGGTTATTGTTATTGAAGTGATGCGTTCAGTGATGGCTTTGTTCTCGCTTTCTTCCGACAACGATTGAACAACAAAACGAAAAAAAAGTAGGGGAGCTTATTGTGTTGTAGGTACCTATAGTAGGTAGGTCAGTAGGTGTCAAGTGTAGTTCGTCATTGAGGGGTCACTGTTATATTGATGTGTTAAATTCAATATGATAAATCGTCGTAACTTGTAGTTATACAATGAAAAACGATTCTGAGCGGAGACGATTTGTCAGGCTATATTTATTTTGATCTTTTATTATAATATGTAGGTATATTATTATTTAATTATTAATATTGCTAGGTAGGTATTGCCTTTTTCGATTAGTTATAAGGTACCTATGTGTATTTTGAACTAATTTTTGTGAAGAACAAATCCCATATATTATACCTATTACCTATAGGTACATAATATAATTATTAATTTCTTTATTAATCGCCTTGTATATAAGTAATGATATAAATATACCTAATGGCTAATATATATTTCACTATTTCAGCTCAAAAGTCGATAGGTAGGTACCGTATAATAGTGTGATTAGGTTTGTACCTATGGTATAGCACTATAGTTTAAAACTAGGTATAATCTAAAAATGTGTTGAACTATAACAACATAACTAAAATTTTATATTTAATTTAAGCATCCAATTCCAATGTTTCGTAAAAATTTCAGCTTAAAATATCAATTAAAAAATAAAGTGGGTTGTATTTTTTATATTTTTGTAAGAATAATTTATGATGAACATTACATTACATATTTACATTTTCAGGTCATAGGCCATAGCTATTCAAATTGAAAGTGTTATATTATCTACATTTTTAATTACAAAACAGCTTATAAATTATAGTGATTTCGACCAAATGTATCAATAGCATAAAACGAGCCAAAATACGTTTTATGAAAAATACTTCTAGTCTAGAAAATGTAATATAAAATATAATTGGTGAAAATTCGGGTCTCTATTTTTGAATTACAACAAAAAAATGGTTTATTTTGAAAAGTAGGTAGGTATAGACAGGTACAAGGAATTTTGTGCTTTTGATTCCCCAAGGTACCAACTAGATCAAATTTGCTACCATAAACTATTCTCTAAGTTGAAAGTGGAAGCATTGTTAACGCTAAAAAGACGATGATAGAAACTAAACAAATTATATTAAATAGATAAATAAAAATAGAAAAATACACATAATTTACATTCGATCCGCTCAGAATAAAATATTATTAAAAAAAACATTTTACTTCCGAACGCGTTGCATGTGTACCTTTACTACCTAGTAGGTACCTACCTACTAACAGTGAAAAAAAAAATTATAAATAATATTATAACTAAGGAATAACTAACGCTGGTAATATCACGGTCCGCAACACAATGGATCATAATATTATTTCGTGCAGGAGGATAATAAATAATAATAATAATACTACTATTAGAGGGTTATTCGTTTGGGTCGACTGCTAGCGAGTAGCGACCGCACTCATAATATGCAATATAATAATATTATGTATCATAGAGGAAATACTGTAATAGGTAGGTATACAATAATCATATTATTTTAATCGTATACGCTAGTGCGTATAGTATAGGTAAGTAGGTATTATAGCTGTACAGGTATACTTGACGCAACAGCGGTTGGCCACTTGGTCGTTTTAAATTATCGCTGTGCCTTGGCCGTGGAACTAGAATAATAAAAAATAATAATAATAACAACAATCGAATATTATTATCATTATTCCTTGACCTTATCACACGGGTCTTATCACGACGACGACGACGACGACGGTTTGTGTTCTCCCGTAAACAAATTTCCCTTTCCGGTCGCCGAACCACCCGCCCCACCCATCGGCTACCACACGACGACCCGGCGCGATACGTTGTCATCATCATCATCATCATCAATAATAATAATAACATTATGACTCTCGGCCGGGGTCAACGAATGTGTTGATAACGCAAATTTTCCTACACAATCCCGGACTCGGTCGTCTCTCGTCTGTCTAGTGCCGCCTATCCGTGCGGTGTCGTTCGTATTTCACACGAGCGTCTCGTACGAGTCGCGCGTCCCGCCTGCCGTTTGCCCGCCCGTTTACCGGTTACCTTATACCTGCAACTGGCAGCAGCTACCTAGGTCATCGAGCGATTAGCATTCATTCCGGCTAGCGTCCGACGATCGGACCGGCGATGGCGCCCGGTTTGTTTCTCATTTCCGACATCGGACGACGCGTCCATCGCACGGGACACCGGTGTCCGGTCTCGTAGTCCTCTTCCGACCACCGCTGCTCACTCACCTATGCGTCAGCGTGCGTCGTCGTCGATCGTCGTTCGCAGCTCGCAGACACAGCACGATGGATTGCGCGTCGACGCTGTACTCCCATCGCAACAACGGACTGATGACCAGGTCGCTGGAGAAACTGCTGGAGGAGGCTCACCTGTGCGGCGAGCTGAAACTAGGCGGCCGCAAACTAAAGGAATTCCCGGTGACCAATAAATACGATTTGTCCGACACGACCATCGCGGGTACGAGCGAACAGAACCAGTATAATAATACTGTTATATACCTATAAAATATGCTCACACCCGTCACCGGCCGCCTTAATGCCTTTGAAATCTTTTTCCCAATCCCCAAATGATTGCCCATTAGGTATATACTGATATCGTTCGTTTGTTTTCAGATCTCTCTAAGAATTGCTTCACACACTTTCCAGCCGAAGTAATCAAATTCTGGTCATTAGAATCTCTAAACCTGTATCATAATGCTATACGATCGATACCAAATACAGTCACATCACTTCAATCATTGGTGCATCTTGATCTCAGGTTGGTGGTTATCAAATTCAAGTATCTAAAAGTCTTAACTTCTGATTTATAACAAAAGTTATTATTACGTATTTAATCTAAGTAGTCGTATTTTTTTTTTGATTTACGAGTCATAGATTTTAACACTTAGAATGTTTAGAAAATAAATTATTTTTTGTTATTGTGTACCTATGTGAGTTGCAACTTCTTTCTAATATTGGATGATAAACAAATAACACTATTGAATTTACAAACAAACATATTTCAAATCATTATTGTCTTTGTTATTGATAACATCTGCCATCATTTTTATAACACATATAAATCATAAAGTAATCAGAATTTTATACAAATCATTAAGTAGTACTTTGAAGCAGTAGGTACATATTATTATTGTATACCTAAGCATAATTTTAGTGACATAATTTGTTTGTAAACTACAATTTTAGATGTTTAAATGTAAACCCACCAATGTTTTATTTAACAAACAATTTAACCATTCTACCTAATCGAATTGGTACATAAAAACCTACTGTATCATATTTTAATTGTATAGCATTTTTTAGCTATACTTTAATGGTGATATTTCATTCATGATTTATTAAGCATGTGTAGGAATCAGGATGATTTTTCTTGTTCGTTTAATTTAACCTAAATTAGAATATTAAAAATAACTTACAAGGGCATATATTATTTATAGTATTTTCACATTCTGAGGTTAAACAATTATTTATTAATTAATGTAAAAGCTTAACATTTTTAGTGAATCTTATCTAGATTTAAAGTCTTAATTAAATATGCATTACATAATTACCTATTGAAAATCACTACTTATTAACTAGAGCAAGGACTGCAGTTTAACATTATTAAATACCAAATATTAAAAAACTTCTTCCAAATGTTTAATTTTTTTAAAAGTTTAATTGTATATTTCTTTAAAAATAAAAGTAAAAAAAGACACTGCTCATTATTCAACCAATTTTGCTATGGTAAATAAAAGCATTAATAAATTGTCGTTTAATATTAAAATCTCTATAATTTATTTTGTTTTAATTATTTTCTGTTTTAATAATGTTGATGACAAACTTAAACAAACTATTTATAAAAATACACAATTTTCACCTAGTCAAAATATGAGTAACTTCAATTTTTAACACTTTTATTCTCTTTATTATAGAACATGTTTTTACTAAAATGTAATTACGTACTGGTTACCTATCTTACATAATAATACCAAAATATTAATTTATGGATGTATAAAAGTCCTTGATTCCTTAATACTATGGAACAATTTATTTTGATTTATATTTAAATATACATATAGACAATAACATCAATAATCAGTGCAGCATAAAACTGTCATAAGTATAGCTCAATAGAAAAATCAATGGGTTAATAATAGTTAATTTAAAATAAATATGTTATCCAGACAGTTAAAATATGTTCATATAGATGTAATCTTTTTTTATAGTCGGAACCGTTTAACATGTCTACCATCAGCTATGTGTCAGTTACCTCTTGAAATCCTATTATTGTCCAATAACAAACTTAAACAGTTACCCACCGAAATTGGATTCTGCAAAACTCTTATCGAGTTAGACGTAAGCTGTAATGTGCTTATTAATTTACCATCACAGTTGGGCCAACTATCCTCATTAAAATGTTTAAACGCACAAAATAATCTACTTATTGAGTTACCATTAGGTAAGTAAAACATTATTACAATAGTTTATAACATTTTGTAGTTGAATAGAAATTACCCATAACAAATAATTTTTGGAATTTAATTCATATTTATTTTAAACCAAGTAAACTAATTAATGTACACACATTTTTATATTATTATACTTGTAATAATTTGAATATGAATTATAATTATTCAGCCAGCAAAATAAAACAAAATATTGTTTAACATATGTCTTAAAAAAGTTCAAAAATTTAATATTTAATTTTTTTTACAGAATTAACATATATAAAATTAGCAAGATTGAATGTCAGTTTGAACCGAATATCATCTTTACCTGTTGAATTGCGATTAATGTCAAGTCTGGAATGGTTGGATGTAGCCAATAACCCATTGGTGTCTCCTCCAACTGCTGTAAGAGTGTATATTAATAATCAGTTGGCAATGTTTAACAATATGATATGTAATATTTTGAATACTATTATAGTTTTTTTAAATGTCATAGGTTTGTATTAAGGGTCGTATTCATATATTTAAATGGTTGGAATTGAAAAGCATTAAAGAAGGCCGAAATCGAGGATCATCGTGGAAGTTCAACTCTCTTAAGAGCAATAATCACAGTTTAGACAGTAACATGGACAGTTTGACATTATCTGAAACAACTAGTCTTGTACATTCTTCAGATGAAGTAGGTGTACTACCCAGTATTAATGTATTAGTTTATAAACTATTGTTACTGATTACTGAATTATATTTTTAGGGTGCAAATGGAAGCATGGAATATTTGAACAAACCTGATAGAAAACATAGGGAAACAAACAGATACAATAACAATGCAAGGTATTGTAACATAATACTAACGTTTTAATGTGATTATTTTTCACACAATTTGTATTACAATTTTATTTGTAGCCCTGAAATTGTACATGTCAGTAAAAGCAACGGTAATATGTCAACAAATGCAAATAAAATATACTCTAGCAATAATAATGGTATCAAGGTAAATGATAAGCCAACACATCACACACAAAGCTATAGGTAAGTAATACAGTTAATAAAACGCTACAATTGCATACATTCTCACTGTCTTTCAAGTGCGTTACATATCAAATTTTACATTCAGAAGATTAGTTTATCTCCGTTAGTTTAAAAATTTAAAGGTAAGATTATTATCCAGGGAATAACATAGACTTTTTATAATGTTTTAATTTTAAAGCTAGTTATGAATATTTTAAGATGTACAAACAATTTACAATTTTAAAATACACATAACTTGCTTTAAAATTAAAACATAATAAAAAACCTATGTCACTGCCTACATAATAATCTTAGCTTTAAATTTTATAAGAGGTCAATTCACTCTTATTTTTAAACTAACGGAGCTAAATTTTATCTCCCTAACGTAAAATTTGCTTTATAACGCACTTGCAAGACTGAGACAACAAATGTCACTGTAACGTCCCCTTAAAAACGAATAATTTAGCAAATTGTACGTTCTAAATAATCCTAAACCAGTTATTTTTAATTTAATAGCGAATTGACCTATTATCAAATTTAGAAATGTATTATCTAGTGAACCTCATAGGCTTTCATTTTAGTTCTTATGCACAAACAATTTACAATTTTAAAATAATTATAACTTGTTTTAAAATTGAAATCAAAAAAAAAAACCGATAAGCAATGATTATGAAAGCTATAGATGTCCAACTGCTGTACAAAATACGCTACACTAAATCTACTTTCGATCCTGGTGTTAGTATCCTGAACTGACTATGGGGTGGATCTTATAGCTAAGTGCCCGCCTAGCCAGTTCTGGATATTAAC
>WHPZ01582758.1:0-34092 GCA_016617965.1 Macrosiphum rosae | reverse complement strand
AAAAAATGCAGTCTATCCGAATTTGGAATCAAAACTACCTGTTGCTATTAAAAAAAAAGTAAGTTGCATTGCGCATGCGCGTACCGAAGGGCTTAAAAATTTTAAATTGATCTGAAAATGTGTATTTATATACCACAAGCTTGTAAAAAAAAATTCGATTCATTCCAACATAATCCAGCCGAGAAATTCAGTGTTCCCTAAATTGGTGAACACACGGTATACTATACCATAATGTTGAATAACTTTTCGTTGAACTGTTTCAATAATACATATGTGTATAATATAGACACATTTAGTAGTGACAGTTCATTTAAGTTGTGCGAAATTCGTATAAAAAAACAAAGGAAAACAATAATATTATGTATAGGTACAAAAATATGTTTTAATCCTTTTTGTTTGTATAATTCGAATGCCAATGCAAACGTGCCGTTTTATAAAATCGTATAATAATTATATGTGTTATGTTGCACAGACCGTGAAAAACCGTTAACATTTTCGTTTAAAAAAATATGTCTATTATTCGATTGTTTGAACGGATATAACATCAGCTATTCAGCTCAGCCTCGAAAAATCGTTTGGCGTATGTTCGTATAATGGGTAGTGGCCAGTGGGTACCCATAGTAGATTACATGCACAACGCACCCGCAAACGACACCTGTAGCGTATTTATACAAGTACCTATTATAGATCGAATCGTTAAAATAGCTGTGATTAATTTTGCAACATGAACTTCGACCGGGATTTAACTAATTTAAATATTTATAAATTAATATTTATTTTTATAAACATTTCGTGTTTGGAAATATTTCATTGTGTACATTTATTATTTCATTATTATACGCACATGCCTACTATAGCTGCTTACGTTTGTAACAAGCTTTGTATACCTACACTTTTAACATTTTAAAACTGACTTGTTAGTTATTTTAATGTTATATACTTATAGACAATGATTATATATTATAATATTCACTGTGTTACGTCCACATAGAATATTCAACAGTTATCGCTACGTTATTTGTAACTTTACATATACCCACTACCTATTACCTACATATATAAAAATATATCATAATTCATATTTCATAACCATTAAAGATTTGAAGTCGATACTATATAAATTAGTGAATACATTTTTATTCTATATTATAAAGCAGTATGATGCAATTTATATCGAGTGAAATTGACTTAACTAAAATATGTGATTTTGATTCATTAGTTTTTCAACATAAATTATATATTAGGTATAACAAAATATAGGTAATCAGTATAAAAATATACAAGGTTACGTCATTCTTTATGTATAGAATATATGTTTATATAAACTTCCATCATAGGTATCTACTTCTTTCCTTATTTCCGTGTTCTTGTCTAACAAAAGAAGAAAATAATATAATGAGTACTTATAATGCTATCATAATACGGTTTGATTTTATACAGTATAAAATATAGCGTACATTTTATAGCTACGATTAGTTAATTATACATTTTATTGATCCTCAATTCAATGGCCAATCAGCAATGAAATTGAGAACCGAACACGAGGATACAATCTTTCTTTCTTTCATTAATCCTCGATAAACTATCCAGGTAAATATGATTTTATTTTTTGGATAGAGCGTGAGAGAGAGAAGGGTAAAAAATTCAATTTATTTAGGTGTAGGTGACATTATTATAATTGTGTAAGGTTAAATGCTTTCATCAAAATATTTTATAATATTTAGAAAATATTTAAACCAAAACATATAGTAATATAATATGAATGAATGATGAATTATAATAAATGTTTTACCTACCTAACTAACCTACCTACCTACCTAAGTGATACAAAAATATGAATGGAAGACTGCTCCGTCGATCAATACTCAATGTCAAATATTAAAATATGTTGTATAGCAGTCATTAATAGTTTTGCAATGAGGTGTTTATGCGTAGAAAAAATTTCTGCAACTGAGCTAGTTATGATTATTATTGTAGCCCAACAGGGAGACACGCGTGCAAATATATTGCAAGTTCGACCTGAGAACTCCAAGGACAACCGATTGTTTTTTATAGCGTTCATAACATTGAATTTATTTTTTCGTTATTATTTGTAATTATTGTAGGTACTCAAAGTTAAGGACTCTATATGCGTATAGGGTTATATTTTATGATGGGATATATCAGTATGACAGCATTCGATAACAGCATGCAGTTAATAACTTAATAATATTAAAATATTATATTATATAGGCGAGACATTAAAATCGTTTCGTCGTTTCCTTTTTTCATAAATTACTGTAAATAGTTATTTGAATTTTGAAAGTTCAGAGCTGGCAGAGCTGTATATATATTTCTGCATGACTGCATACGCTTTAATACCTACCTTATATTATAATATATCCGTACCTATAGACATTACGCACTTACGTGTAAATGCATAAACACACGCTGCTCTCTCTAAATAACGTAAATGATGACAACATTTTTGCATACGATTTTCACTAAATATAGAATATTGTGTCATTCACAAAGTAGCCAGGTTTGTATATTGTCCGTGTCGTAAACATTTCTTTCACTACCAGAAGTACGTGTCTAATTGTCTAGGTAGTCGAGAAGTGGTTTCCCCTTCTTCGTCTTATTCGATTATTATTTACAGCTATTGGTTAACGGGCCACCCCTATGTGCAGTGTTTTAAAAAAGGTAACTTTATATAAGCTGTTACATTTGGTTATTAATTATCATCGTCATCATATTTGTCTGTACCTACATCATCACATTATACGCAGAAACACGAAACTTACTGTATACATAAAGCGTTTTCTGTGTAACCTTTTCTGTTGAAGTGGGTGTACAGTTACTATATTTGCTTTAATTATTAAGAAATTATCTCAATTGGATTTTGTTAATTGGAACATGTAGGTGTAATTATGATCTTTGATCGTAAATCGTAATACAATCAAATCATTTTACGTGCTGTAAATATTATAATTATTATATTATCATAAACGACTATGCCTATATGCGGCTATATGTACCTACTGCTTTTAATTATTATTGTATACCTAAGATATGACTTATAAGTCTAGAACTCAGATTTAAATGTCCTAAAAATATCATAAAAATGCCCTTTCAAAATATGCATTTATGACCTAAAAACTCTAAAAAATTCCCTAAAAATATAAAAAAATGCATTTAACATGTATAGAATTTTGTATGTACGTTTATAAAAAATAAAAATGAGTAAAAAGTTAAATTTGACAAATTGCTATTGTATTACTCTATATACCAATGTACTGCACTGTTAGGTTAGGTGGGTTTCCATTATATACAGTCCCACAATCATTTCCCTTCGGTATAGACTATAGGTTGGTAGATCGATTAGGATTGGTAACATTTTAGTATTTTAGTTTTTTAAAACATTGGATATTCAGTAGCGATATTCTTATTTTGTTGTAATTAAAAAACGAATGACTGTAGATACATGAAAATTTCACTGAAAGTTTATATTCCCATTTTCTAAACACCATACAATTTTGAAAATATTTCAACTTGTTTTGAAATGTTTACAGACAATTTCAAATTTCAATTTTTTTTTTATATATATATCAATACATTTGTATTTGTTCTGCCAAAAAACACGAAAATGTAATACAGTGCTTAATTAAACGAATTTAGCGATTTTCTAATGTTGTTGTAAGTCAAAAACGACTAACCGTAGACATTTGAAATTTATATCATATTATATTCATTTTAATAAATTATTAATCAATGCTATCATTCGAAATGTAAAAAAATGTAATAATAAGAAATAATTGTAAACATTTTTTTTTCAAAATTTTGTTTTGCATATGTACATATGATAGTAATAATAAAATATTATATATAATAATATACAGCCTTGTTATATAAAAAAAAAAAGATCTCTGAGCAACACATAATCGTCATACTAGCTGTTAATTATCTAATTCATCCTGCAGGATGAATACACGCATGATAATATGCCAGATGTATGTGGTTTGTGTTCATTTATAATTGGTCGTTAATCATTAATCATTGTAAGAATTATATAGGGTGTTTATATTTTTGTTAAGTAACTTGTTTGTAATTTCTCAGCTAATCTGAATTTTGTATTGATTTTTTTTAATGTATAGTTTTCAACATAATAGATATTATGTATTATTATAATATTGTGACATTTAAGTTTTTTTATACATACGATGTTTTATCTATACATATACAGACACATATAATATAATATGACGCACTTACTGCACTAAATTTTAAATTTTTGAAACCTCATCAATTTACCTTTATATCAGGTACCAAATTAAAAATAGGTTATAAAAAAAGTAAAATTCAGTCCAATAATTATTTAGATCCTTATAATCTTTGCAATTTTTGATCTAACCATTTGAAAATCAAACATCAATGTTTAGAGGAAAATATTCTGCTTCAGAATAAAAATTTTACTTACCTAATTACTTTGAGTTGAGACGTGTAGAATATACTAAAAAAGTTTGAACTTAATATAATACCACTGTATATGAAAAACGATTCTGAGCGGAAACGGTTTTTCGGTGTGGATATTTTATATTATATTTATATTGTTATATTACTTATTAGTTATTATTAATACGATAGCCGGTAAGTTTAATTAATATTATACAATTACAATAAAATAACTAAAATCGTTATTCTTGGTTATTTAATATGTATAATTTCGTCCGAATTTGAACATAAAATGTGCTTTCATATTTTTGAGATTTTTTGGTTACAGAATAACCTTCTTACGTGGAACCTTGATTTACATTTTCTATCTTTAGCTATACATTTTTAACTAAAAAATAATTTTTAAAGTTTAAATTTGATAAATGTTGTCAAAAACGAACTTTAAATGCTTATAAAAAAAAATTGTGCTATGTATTTTTAATTTTTTTCAACTACTATTGTAACAATATATCAAGAGCCTTGTATTAATTTTTCACGCTTTTTGATCTAACAAATAAATTGTATGGACATTTATAGAAAAAAACTAAAAAAATTGAAAATTGAAAATGTCCGTAAACAGTTCAAAACAAAACAAAATATTTTGGAAATTTTATCGTGGATAGAAAATGGTAATAAAAACCACCAGTGAAAATGTCCTGTATATACAGTCATTTGTTTTAGAGTAGCACGAAAAACCAAAACCGATTTTGTCGAAAACCGATTTTGTGTACAAATTCCTGTTTTTCCTTAATTTTTATTTTGTTTTTCCCGACGCTTTTTTTAAATGTTGACCTGCATCAACTAGATTCACATTGCCACCGAACAAGATACTGTCGAAGAAAATCAAAGCCGTTGTAAACGGTGCCTGCAGATACACAAAAAAAAAAAGAAAAATATCACCTTGTATATAACATACAGTCATATAGATAAAACATATATACATGTATATAACTTTTGTGGTTATTGAAATAATAACAATAGTTTGTTAGATTTTAAATTGTATGATGACGCACGAGCCTGTTAACGTTAGCGAATATAGGTGATTACTTCATAAATATAAAAACATTTCAATTTGTTTAATTAACATTTTTTTTACGTTTTTACTAATTACCTATTCAAATAACACTCATAATAAATATTAAATACATAATATTATGTATTAATAAAAATATAGTCATCGTCAAATCAATCATTTTCAACATATTTATGACGCCGTATGCTACTGACTAATGTCTACTTATACTAACTTGTGAAACTAGTTATAGACTTAAACTTTTCTCAATAGTAGATTTTTCTTGGAAAGCGGAATAGTGTGTTTTAAAATTGATGTTATGTCACACGCAATATAGCCAGTGCCTTTATCATTACTTTTATTTAACATTTTTTTATCGTATAAATCTTAATTACCGCAGTTTATAATTTAAAATATTTTTAGCCGACGCGTACTTAGAAAACTCTTACGCGGTATCTCCTTAGTCATAGTGATCATCGGACTACAGCAGTAATACATAATATAATGAAACTTCAAATGTCTAAACAATAGAATTCATTAGAATCTAGAAAATTATAAAGTGAAATGAATTATAATTACTATACTGGGTGGGTGATTCTTTTAACAGTTAACATTTTTTTTATCTCGAAAAGACGTATTAATGTTTTTCAAATATTTTTTTTACATAATTTGAACTCATTAGAAAATATTTTGGAAAACATATATTTTTATTATTTTTTAGTATTAACTTTTTTGAATTAAAGTATACCTACTTATATTTAAAAATTTCATATTCCTAAGTAAGATATGTTTCTGGGGATTTTTATAGATAAATACTGAATTTCTAATAAATAGTTGATTATATGTAGTTATTAGTTATATAAGTAATATAACCAATTAATCTTAACTTTTAAAGTACCTATTTACTGTTAAAAGAATTAGTAATAAATTACCCTGTATAGTGTATACATAATTTGATGGTCTTTTTTCCCTAATTATTATCATCAAATGCATTTGTATTAACGCATTAGGACTTTCCGGGTTTTTGTTAAGTACGATGCATTTTAATTTTTTTTTTTTTTTTTAATAGTTCCTGTTGCCACACTTTTTGAATACTATAAACGTAAATAATTACGGTACATTATAGTTCCTGTGATACACTGATACCATACACATACAATATACATAATATTATATCTCTGTGGTATCATTGTAATAGGAAGGGAATTATAACATCACGTAACCCGAAATAGTAAATGATTAAAAAAAAAAGATTAACTTTGTATGAAAAAATAAACAAACATAAAAAGTGACAAATTTTATTTGCTTAATATGATTAATAATTATATATAACACACAATTATATTATTACTTATTATTTATTATCAATAATCTAATAATTTTAGGTACTAGTGATTTCAGTTTTTTTACAGTTGTCACGGAAATACAGACATCGTGTTTATTGCCTACCTACTAGTTGATAATGTATATACGAATTTAAACATAGGTACCTACTTCCAAACTTAATATATATAATACACATTATGTATAATATTTATATAATATTATGTTATACCAACGTATTATAGGCTATAGCACATTAAGAAATTCATCAGTTGTAAGCATTGATGTTGTTGTGGTTGTAAAAAATCCCACCAGGCCCTATTTAGATTTTATTGTTTAACTTTTAACTATTGTTTGACTGTAAATGTAGTTACCTATCAAATATAAATTGTAGTTGCTTGATTGTCACTATGACATATAAGTACTTAAATCTCCAGCTGTTTAATTTAACTTTAATACTGATTATATAGAGATTCATTTCGGTATGTAGATTGTAGACACTTTTCAAGTACCATGGGAATCATGGGTCCGATTGGCAACCATACTGTCTATAACCGTGTTGTTTAGTAATGGTGGCTATACAATACACATATTACATAGGTAATATATTATTTATTATATAACAGAAATATATAGATATAATAATATGTATGAACTGGCTACGTACTTTTCTACTTGCCACTTTACTCTTCAATCTTCATATCTAAACTCCAAAAGTCTACACTTGTTGAAACAACTAAAATAATCACCCTGTACCTATCTATATTATTAGTCATCTCAGTATTTCATGGCTTGTTTTAGTTGTATTAGTACACGTTTACAGATATGACGAATATTTTGAGATATTATATTATATCATAATATTATAATTATATATCATGCGTTTGTCAAAATTGTGTTATACCTATAACTGTAACTGTAACTTAACAAGAATATTTTGTTATTTATTGTTATAATTTTATTTGTTAACAGTGTTAAATTTTTAATAAAGTATATAATATTATGTATCGTTTATTAATTATTTCATACATTTTATGTTTTAAAACTTTTCTGTAATATCACTAATATGTTGACAACGTCCCAAAAGTATTTTATACATTATTTTTGCCCCAATAAAATTAATTGTTTTTTTTAAAAGAGATACCGATTTTAAATTCAAATGACCCGAAAATTAAACAGAATAATCATAATTAATATACTGTTCCCTTCCACATGCACATTGTTTGAATTATTCTCATAGAGATTGTTACACTTCAAAGAATTTAGTTTATTATTATTATTTATTTCTTAGAGATGAGAGCGTTTAGTGCGATTATATTACGTATTTATATGCATATCCGTATAGGCTAACGATTATTACCCATAATATCATTAGTCATAACTCATAAGTCATAAGTCATAACCTATACTCACTAAATTGTATCACACATTCTATATTATTTGATGAGTGATAGTATTAAAGTATTATAGACTACAGAAGAGAAAGAAAAAATCAAAAGTCCATATTTTAATACCGGCTTATTAAACTATTTATTATGATTTTATGAATCAAAAAAGTGAAGTTTCTATTTTTTTTTCATTAATTTGACTTTTATCGTAATTTTTAATAATATACAAATGGTTGTTTCTATAATATAGGAAATAGGAACATTTTTGTACATTTTTTTTCAAGATAAAGCTATACTTTCTTCTTTCAAGAAAATTAAATCGAAGGTTTTAAGTAATTACGTTTGAACTTATGTTAAAAGCTTCAAATCGTCACAAAATGAATATACACTTTATTAAATAGATATAGTCAAATTGCAATCCATTTATCGTCGGAAAACACTATAGGTACATGCTTAGATGGTCTTCATTGTTATAATAACACTACTATATAGGTAGTACATGATATTGATATTTTGAGACATCCCTACAATATTTAAGTTGTTTACCAGAAATACAATATTATAGCGTCATGTTATTAAAATGTTGTACACCATTAAAAAACAGTATTTATTTATCTATATACAAACATTTTAAAGAAGTATGTTCTTATGGATATTACACCAAGCTGGAAACAAGAAAGTGCGTGTCAATAAGAACTACAACAATAATAATATACAATATGGCTTTGTTTGAAATCGCTCATAAAGACTGAAAACGGCGATGTTATTGTGTTGTGGTTTTTTTAATACTGTTCCGAGTTATTAACACTACACATCTCATGGTATTTATAATGATATTATAAATAATATACGCTTATAGGTACCAGGTAGGTACATCACAAGGGCACAATGGCCGTACCTATAATTCTATATACCGCCAAGGTATAAATAGGTTACATCCACGCACAATAGAATAAAGAAATAATATTATATTTCACCATAACCATACACCTATCTATAATGTATACAAACGATACAGTAAATAAAATAGTTTGGATTTTTATTTATTTGAGTGATTTTTTCTATTTCTGCAGATGCACGCGTAGACAGGATACATATTTATATTTATACCTATAATAGGTGTACCTACTACCTACATAAAATGTGTATTTGTGGTTCAGCAGGACATATTATGCATACATTGATTTAATATCTATATATGTTTAGAACATTTTAAATTTTGAATTTTTGAGGCAAACGTAGTACCTATTAAGGACATTTTTTTTCATACACCTATTAGTTTACAAGTTCAATTTGTATTTATATTCCTTTTAGATCCATTTCATATTTTCACCTAACACTATTGAATATTGATGTTGTGTGTTGTTGTATGTAAAGGTATATAACGAGTGATTACTAATTATATAAAAAAAATGTTATGCGTTGTACCAAACTTTACTAATTTATGTAGTTCAACTGAAATAAAATAACTTCCTTAAATTTGTTTGATAGGATATTTTATTGAGTATTTCCAACAACCATAAAGTACAGCATACCAGATAAACTTGATGTGTTATTGGCATTTTAAATTGCTACCAATGTCGAAAATAAATCAAATTAACAAAAAGCAGTGAATGTTTTTAAATTTCGTGTACTGCAGTATGGGTGTGTAATATATAGTCAACTATTTTAATCTATATACCTAAGTATGTATGGTCTTAACGGATTTCTACATAAACATAAATTACACATATTTTTTACATTATTAAAGTGCAGTAGGAAATTCGAGACATTTTCGGAATGTGGTCTTGTCAATGACTTTTACTTATAATTATTTCAAGATTCGATTTTGTAAAATTATTACCGTACCTTCTAGAAACCCATAATTAGTATTATAGTAATTTTTGGTTTACCTATACCTACTTTATACTTACTCATAATACAAAAAGGTATTTATTTTGAAATTTTTTAAAAAGATAGCCAGTTTATATAGGTTTGATTTCTCTAACTATTTAAAAGTTTACTTACTTTATTGTTTCCGTTAATTATTTTTATGATAAGTTTGGCAAGTTTTAAAGTTTAGACCGAAGGCAAGTATATAGAGAAGAATACAATTATATAATATGTAGGTTGGTTATGCATACCTACACCTATTATCTACTATGTACTCGTTTGTGTATTATAACACAGCTATTGTTATAGTTGTTAATTATAAATAGCTTACCGGAGTCTCGACAGAATAAAAAGTAGAGGGCTCTGTACATAACTCTATAGGATGGTTTTTTGTGCGAATTCGGTTTGAAGTAAACCATGCATGTACGTTTTCTGAGATTTCTTAAAATCACGACCGGTGGTCCGCGACTAGGACGTGAGAATAATAATCGAAAATAAAAAAAAAAATTTAAAACACCAAAATAATAATATATTTAGCACGTGTGTGGTTTTAGGGCGGGCTGTCGGTCGTGCGGTCGTCGTGTTTCGCGTTAACCGGCGCAGTACTGACTGAGAATTGGTTCGGCATTGGACTTTTATATATTGGTCGACCGCGATGAATAAACTTCGACGCTGATAGTAATACGGCGATTATGCACGTATATTGTGTGCATGATGTGTGTGTATGATGCGTTATTTAATTTGTATTATTATTATTATTATTTGAACTGCAGATTTAATATTTGCGTGCGATGGGTACATTGTACATGGGTATATTATGTTTGTACGTAGGTATTATGATATCGTTATTGCAAGGCTGTGCCCGTTATCTATTTGTAGGTATCTCTTTTATATATGATATATAGGTGTAATTATACGACACACTTGAGTATTATAATATTTATAATACGCCATACTGTGTGGTGTATATGTTCGAAGTATATAAGTAAGACACTGATTGGTAATAAGTTCGTATAGGTTAATAAATATATTATATTATAACCAAATTTGGTTTATATCGTGTGGCGCCTTACTTTTACCAACTATATAAATTTTTTTTTTGCCCAATTTTATTTATTTATAAGAATCGGATATGTGCAATTTAAGTCTATATACTTATGAGGAGAGTCGTAAACCGTAAACGTGACATAAAGATTAGTAATTGATTTCAATTAATCTAACTACATTGTCTGTATATCCCGTTTACGACCAAGTCATTATAGTGTATACACTATGCATACAGCGAGTACAATAAAATCTATAGTTGAAATCGACGTTAAGTGTGCAGTGCAGTGCACTCAAGAACACGAGTATGACACTATTTCGGAATGAGTAATTACATTTATTGGAAAACCTATTCATTTATTATTGAAAAACAGCATCGATAGCAAAATGATTAATATATTTAAAAAAATTATTCTGATTATAATAGTTATTAATACTTATCTATAGTTATGCAGCGTTATACTGCTATATATAGTTACTAAGTACATAATATATCCGGTATACGATGAGTAAATAAGTTAACCGAGTTTCTCGTGTACTTTCTACCTGATTATAATTGAATAATGATATCGTATTTTCTACAGAATTAAAGTGTAAAAAGATACCTTTATATTTAAATATTTTAAGAGATAAAATTACATTTGTCCATTTAGCTTACGTGATACTACATCATGGTTAGATTAAATAAAAAAAAAGATTGTATAAAACATAACATATAACCATATATACAGGTCATCAAGTTTAAACACATTTATTTTAGTCGTTTGTATAAGTTTAAGTTTAAGTTTAAGGTCAAAACATTATTTAGCATATTTTGTTCAATGTAATGTTTAAAAATAATATGGACATAAGAATTGTTTGATGTTGAGCCAGTTGAGGTAAATAAGTTCATGTTGAAACTTGAAATTAAATTAAGTCAAGCATCTTTAACAACGTGTTAATTTTAACTGGCGTATATTTGTAAATGCAATATTTCTGCAAATGTTTGGAATTTTAACACTAAGTATAATACCATAATGTTTATTGTTCACTTGCAGGTATATAAAATATAAATGCATAATATTATTTGTTTCGTATTTTTTTTTCGGGACGACTTTAGATAAACAATGTAAAATTATAAAAATAATATATATTTTATGTTAGATGTTCTTCATGTGAGGGTTCACTGCTGTCACTGGATAGCCCCCCTTCGCATAAACAAATTATCATGTAAATATTTTCCATCAAATAATATCGTATTTGATTATTGTATATATTTTGCTAGAGATTGTTAATTTTCTATTTTAATAAAAAAAAAAAAAAGAAAAAAAAAAAAGATGTTCCTTACGACAGTGGCGTGAAAAGCATTAATGATAATATTATTGTAATAATACAATGTAACTGATAGTAACAATTAGAATATTTATCAATTCCAAATCACTCAATTATGCTCTTGTATACGCATTTGTATTTTTACTATTCCAAAAACCCAGTACCCATCCATGCCAAACCCAGCAAACGTTATAACTGCTTGGTTTCTTGGGGTTGTAGATCAGGGACAAGAAACTCTTTTTTTCCAAAGCTTAAGCTACTGTACATTTGTAAACCGTATGTTACTTATATCGTGCGACATTATACGAGTACCGCAGAATGCAACATAAAATAATAATGGATACAATTGGTGTTAATTGTTTATAATGAACGTGGATTATTGATAGGGGTGCACAGTGCATGTGCATACAGTCTGAAGACTAATGTGAATTTCCTAAAAAAATAAACTTTTCTTTTTAACTTTGTGTTCTGTATTGTATACACTATAATATATAGTATGTAGTTATTATTTTATGGGACGATATAAAATCAATAGTGCACCTAGTCGTTTGTATATTTAATTTGCCGAAATACATCTACAGATACAACTGATACAAGCGAAAAACGCGTTTTATAGGAAGTATTTTTCAAAAAACGAAGTGATGGACAATTGATAATTGATATAAGGTATCGACTGTACAAATTTAAATAAATAATACTATTTCAGTTTATATATATAATAGTTATTTTATGATTTATACACAAAACTATTATAATTATTATAGTTATGAGTGCCTATTATCATATGTATTATAATATGTTTATGAATATTATAATATTATATTGCACATTAGATACGATAAATCGTGTACAAAAATAGACTAAGCGTGTGAAGTCGAACACTAATTGATCGATAGTTTATAAAGTATTGTAAAGTGTAGACATAATGAATATGCATTGAATATTTGAATGATTATATTATTTTATATATCTATTTTAATGTCGCTATACCATTATATGCGAAAGTTAATGTGCACAGGACAGATGTCTATATTATTTTATACACCATATTTCTATAATCGGCGGCAATGTGGGCGTGTGGCGCATCACAAAATGAGAATTGTAATTCGTTTAAGTTCAAATGCACAAACGATTAACAGCGAGGTGTGTTCATATTTATAATGCAAATTAATACAGGTAATAGGTCAGTTTTTTAAGAAACAAAAAGAAACATCAAATCACAGAATACCATGTTATATTTGAATGACCAATATTGACAGCATTGTGTATATATAATATTCACAATACAGTTAAGACTTTAAATTATTGTTGATTTTCGTGAAAGAAAACAAAAAACTCTCGAATATAAATTAGGTATCTACAAACAATCGAATATAGGTATACCTATTATTTATTAACAATTTGATCGATTACTCGTCACATTATAATACACTTTATACAATTATCAGAAGATCGCAAAAAATCGATCATTATTACATCAAGGTCGAACGTATTTTCACGAATTTTCCGAGTCATCGACAGTCAAACACTCAAACATTCAGAATTGTGTACTACATCTTCGCCGGGCTCTCGGCAGTATGTAATATTATATTATATTTATCTCATGATAAAAGTAAAACAAAATATCCTACCAAGAAACACTATATAATATATTATAGATAATTATAAATCATATTCAACGCAGAATCATCTCTCTTAGAGTCTCAGATATATACACGCGTGATGAGTCGATTAATCTCATTTTAGACGTGGTGTCATTTTGTTTGCATATACCTAGGTATTTTTTTCGAGTGATGCAAGGCTATATAATAGGTATACCCACATTTTGATCGAAAAACGAGTGGAGCTATTGTGTAGGTACATATATATTATATATATAAGATACTTAGATACCTACCTACTATATGGCCACTGTATATATAGAATATATAGGACTATAATATAGGTGCCCATAGGCTATAACATAAAATTAGTATTTGAAGGTCGACGTGCAGTAAACTTATAATGCATCACGCATACAATATAATATTTGTGTGTGCAATGGGTGTAATATGGTGTTTATTTGTATAATGTGTAATGTATAATGTATATATTATTATATAATTGTGTATATATTGTATATTGTCGCGTATGTGTATATCTAGCACCCATTCAATGGATAACGTTTATAATGTCACATTAATATGATTATAGGTACCTATACTGCAGAACTCAGACATTATATTATATTTACATAAAAATATGGTTTTTTAGTGTTTTTAGTTTTTACTATTGTTTTTTGTCGTTTAATTTTCCATAAAATGTCATATTACGTTCATGAAATAATAAAACAACATTATTTTTGACGCACGTTGGCGCTGTGACGTCTTTATTCGTTTAAATGGATTTCCTCCAGATGGCTGATATATACACCTATGTATAACTAGATAAAATTAAATATACCTATATGAGAATTGGATATGATTGTGCGTGGGTAAAATAGACTCATCATAAAAGGATATATACCTACATAGAAATGTATATATTGAATAACAATAGTTAATATTCAATATTCGGATTTAGGAAAAAAATATGGATACCTAGCAAATTATATCTGTATAGTTTAATACTATCCTTGTGCTAAAAATTATGTGTTCCGTTATTTAATATACTTATTACTTACATATTATTACAGCTATACTTTTAATTTATAATAATATGTTTGTCGTCGTTATTTTATTTTTTATTTAAACTTCATAACTTTGTATAGCCGTAGGTACCTATAGTACCTACATCTTAGCTTACATATGAGTAGGTATATATTATAACGTATAAAAAAGACGCCGAATCATCATATTATCTCTGTCTTATAAACACACTACACACCAAATCTATGTTCAGCAGAGCCAATTTTGTGTTGTTAGCTTTAATTTTTAAGTGAATTGACTTTTCAAAACCAGCCTTAAGAGGGAGGACACTATACGGGCATTTGTTGTCTTCGTCTTACAAACTTAAAACATAGCAAATTTTACGTTCACAATAATACATTTTACTCTGTAATTTCTAAAATTAGAATGAATTCACCTTTTATAAAACTTAAAGGTAAAAATATTTTATCTAGGAATGTGTAATTCCTTTTAATTTCAAAGTGAGTTTTGAGCATTTTAAAACTATAATATTTTACACAGTTAAAACTTACTTTAAATTGAAAATATCAATAAAAGTTTATAATATGCTCTAAAAAATATTTTCACTTTTAAGTTTGATAATATACCAATTCACCATAATAATAAAACTAACAACATAAAATTGGTTCTGCTGAATGAAAATTTGCTATGTATGTAAGACGAAAACAAGAAATGTGGGTTTGGTGTCCTCTTAAGCTTAACACAAATATATCAACTATATCTCTAAAGAATGGACTCGAGTCACAGATATATATTATTAGGTATTTATAAATTATATTCTGTATACACGATTATTTTTTATCATAAAACACCCACCCATTATCTCGGTCGATTCTCGTGTTCAGGTGTTCTATATAAAAATGTTTTTATTACTTTTTTAAATAAAAAATGATTAATATTTTTAGACTACCTATTTTTTTAAATTTCATAATCTAAATTAATAATCTAATAAAAAATTGGCAATAAAAAATTATTATTTTCATTTATGAGCATATTGTCTTAATATATAAGATGAGTGAAAATGAAACGGGGTACTCCACGAAAATGATATATTTGTATGTCATATTACTCTGCTTGTAAACATTTTAAATAAATACTCAATAATATGAAAAAACAATTATTCAACAATTATTCAATATTCAATTGTACCTATATAGATTATAGATTATAGCTAGTAGATACCTACATAAAATAATATAGAAAAACGTATGTAAAATTTAATATTGATATTACATTTTGAATATTATTAAATGTTAATTTTTCAAATTTTTTTTTAACACAGTTCATTATGAAGATCTTATTATCTTATAAAAATAATGAATATATAACATATGACATATGTAGCATGAAACATTATGTATATTCAGGTATGAGTATGTATAGTAAATTATTGTATATTATAATAAATAATATAAAAATTAATCATATAGGTATACAGTTTAGACTTTTGATACAACAATCACCATAATATATAAACTATAATATATAAACCATTATAAACTCTAAAGTCTAATCTATAGTATAATATCGCACTATATTAAGTATAAAAAACAAGAATAACAAATATGCGTGTTTTACAATCGTATAAGAAAAGTTTGATTTTTGATTTTACATTTTAGTGGCTATTATGCTAGTATAAAATATATTAATAAGTCGAATATATATTATATGTGTGTGTGAAGTACTATATAGTGTATCTTAAATGAATAATAGGTAGGTACGTATTAAGACAAACCATATACGATTAATACATAAATAATATACTGTTTTCTGTTTTTTCTGTTCTAACATTAAATTAAAAATAAATAAATGAACTATAATAGGATAATTATGCTGAAGATATTTCACTTATCGCCTATTGGGTTATTTTGATTAAATCTTGAAAGTGGGTGGTCGCACTCAGTTTTTGCTCGATCTTGCTACTCCTCGGGGCCACGGTTGACAACGAGACCACCCTATTCGAAAAATGCTGAATTTGTTATATGAGTGCAATTGTGTGTACTCGCATATGAATTTATTAGGTCATGCCTATATTGATTTCAACTGTGCTAAACATAAAAATATTATTATAAAACACTATGAATTCTTTCCATACTAATATGCACTTTTAGATTGCATCTAGAGGAAAATATAATTTCTTAATAGATAGTTAAAACTTAAAATGATTTAATGATGTAAATTTTCGTTTGTTTTACCTCAACCTATAATTAACACATATTTGTATGCACAGGTACACATTTTTACATTGTGTAGGTACATGCTTTTAAACGTATGGTTAGTACAGTTACATGTAAGAATAATGTATGAAAATGTAGTTCGTAATTTATTTATAATGACTTAGAAGTTTTGTTTGTATTTCATTGCTAATTGCTTTAATATACACCCACAATATATCATAATTTATATTATATTGAAATAGTTCATTTATTTGTAAGAACATTTCAGGCTAGGTAAAATTATTATTTAAGTTTGTTTAACGACACGTACCTACCTACGACGTACAAAATAAAGTCTAAATAGAGACTGATTACAATACATATTATTAAAACGCGTGTAACTGTTATAATAAGTAATTATTGTTAAGGAATATTTGCATAATTTATTTCAAACTAAATGAAGTTATTATATAAAACAATATCGGCTTAATTTGGGTCACTGGCCACTTTTCCACATTTTGTTTACTTGTTAGCTGTTGTAACACCAATATACCTATATCTACGAACTCGCCTCTAAATTACATTAAAATAGTTTATAATAATCGTATCAGTTGAAAAGTAGAAGAAACATTTTTTGTCAAATCGGTTTATCACGTGCCAAAATTAATTCCGGTAATTTCATCGGTTCACTTATTGTTTTACTTTATTGTAAACATTATTATTACCTTTATACTGTTGTAAAATATAGATTAACAAATTATACAATATTATTTACATTCAAGAAAAAAAATTGTCTAATTGACCACTTGACACTTCAACCCTCTTGGTAAAAACAATAAAAAAAAATGCATTATTCCTACGACAATTATTTTACAATTAGGTATGTTTAAAATTTTAATCAGTTAGATATTAAATAGGTACATACTATAATGTATTTTATCACTCAAAAGTCAAATTTATATTAATTATAGATCAAATACATAATAATATAAAAATGCAAGTATATACCTAGTTGATACACAATATAATGTTATGATACAATAATTTTAATGAGGTTTTCGAGGTTGAAAGTAAAAATATTATAAAATGATAGAAGCTGATCATAGATTTTTTGCAGAACGAATCGAGAGAAAGGATTAGAAAATATTGAAATCTACTTGGTTATTAGAAAAATATAATACGTTTCTTGTATCAAGTTATACAATATAATACTTGACCTAACTATTGTACGTTTCACTTAAAAGTCATAGTAACTATTGCAGTGAATTGTAATGTTTATGAAATAAAGCTCTCAATGAATAATATACCTATATTATTTTCATTATCTATTATTGAATGATTTCACATGATTTGTACTATTTAAAGTTAAGATGTATTGATACCAAAGTTCTCACATGATATTTTATAGTGGATCGAAATTTATCATTATGTAGCTAATTTGATTGGCATCATATAATTCATTAAATACATTAAAATGATAGACTATATTTTTTTATTATTACGAAAAATAGATTTAGTTTGAACACAATTGAAAATTAGTTGTTCACGAATAATGAAAAAAAATATAAATTAATAAATCGTATTCATAAAAAAAATTTTAAATAACACAAGTACAGCAATATTTTCGGCAATACAATACTTTCATTTGAACAACATAAGGCATTTATCTTTGTTTCGGCACTGATGACAACACAACTATTGCGGATATACATTGCGGATGTCCGTTAGTTTTTTAATAATATTTTTTTTCGTTAGGATTTAAAAATAGTTATTTTTATTCCTAATCAATAAGTTACATTTAATTCATTCTAATTAATTCTAATCAATGAGTTACATTTAATTCATAAGTAGTAAGTACATACATACTGACTAGTTTTTATAGATAATAATATAGTTGATGGCTGTTCGCACGCGGGGAGGGGGTAGAGACTTCAAACCTCCTTACAACATGGTAAGGGTATAAATGTATTTATTATATAATTTGTAATTATTATGACACCCCCCCCCCTTTTAATTTCCTGTCGACGACACTGATCTAGTTGTTCCAAATAAGCTTAATATGTTTTTTATATATTATATAATGTGTAAAATCTTTAAAAAAATTAACTCTTTAGGTTATAATTGCTTTTTTTTAAAGTTATAGGTGTGTATATAATATATGTGTTATATTATAACAGCTATAGTTTCATATAAATTACCTAGTTAATATTTCAATGAACAACAATATTCCAATTTAATTTTAAATTAAAACAAAGTACAATATTATCCAATCATATTTTTCTAAACGGATTGAATGATATTGAGAAAAATTCTGCAAAACATGTAGGAAAGGTAAATTGTATTAAATTACCTACCATATTTGACGTAATAGTATTTATGTAAAATTATGTACATATTATATCTTTTTTCTGATATAGGTACCTAAATTTGTCATTTTCTTTATAAATTATATGATAATAATGTCAAACTAACGAGAAAGAAATAACTCGTATAAATATTATTATTAAAAGTGTGTAAGCCGTATATAATATGTTGTTTATTATTAGGTATCTAATTATTATTATAATTTTCCATTTATATTATTATTTATTTTTGTGCAGATACCTTATAATCGAATTGGAATTAGTATATCTACGATGATGCGTTATGATCGATTCCATAATAGTAGGTATACTATATATAGTTATTGTTGGTAAATAGAAAACAATTTCGCAATCTTTTTTCTGCGTACATTTAATTCACATTAATTATTAATATTTGTAAGAAAATATCAATCGTGATGAACATTTTTCTTATGCTATAGAAATTAGAATACCCATCGTCAGGTGTAAGTTAAACCAAATATATGCATACACAAATACAATCGTTGAACGAATCGCAAATCATATTTCTGAGGTTGAATTTCACATCGTCTACCTGAACGTCGGCGGCGGGGTTTATAGTATAGGTATATAATATAAATTACATTAACAGCGTCCAGCACAATGCAATTTAAGGTTACTATATGGTTAGGTTATATATATATATATATATGGTGTATTATATAGGTATTGAAATAATGACATGGAAATATATAATAGACGTCCGATACCCACTGAGCGAACCTTGTGCACTAATAATAATGAAACTTTTTGCAGCCCAAAATCGGTCGATCGTCCACGTCCGTCCGACCACGACGGCCACGTGTGATATATTTTGGCAAAACATTTTTTTAACACTGGACGCACCGAGGACAGCGGAGATTCGACTATTCGAGTGCAAATATGCGCGTATCATAATAATATGTATGTGTGTGTGTGTGTGTGTGTGTGTGTGTGTATGTGTGTGCGCGCGCGCGCTCTAAAAACCTAATTTCTCGACCAGCTGTTATCGCGTACACGGTAGACATTACCTATACACTTATTATAATATTAAGACATTGTATGCCGAGCTGTATGCCATATGATACACGTGCGAGATTTTAGAACTTGGTCTTAGCTCTTCACCGTTTCTTCAACGTTTCAAATCGTCAAATGATCTATATAGCAACGCATAGAGATAGGCACTACAACTGAAATATGACAGTATACACTTCATGTACCTACATAATAGGTGTACCGGTGCTGCGGTAAGATTATTGCACTATAAGTATAATTAATATATTATTGCCGAGTTGCATGAACAATCACTAAACATTTAATGAGGCAACTGAGAACTAATTCCTAACGATCCGTTAAATATTAGTTAAAGGCCCATGACTGGTTCATTAAATTTTAGTGCACCATTAAATTAATACATTTTTTATGCAACCCGACTTGAGAACTTATTATAAAATTTTATATTTACATATTTGTATTTGTCGCTTTTAATATGTATTATATAATTGTATATTAGCATAAATGCATAGCCGTATAGGTATTTGTATTTGTGACTTTTACCTGTGACTTCGAGCAATCTCTGGTAATGAGCTACACTATCTTGACGTGCGTTCTTCATTCAAAACGTATTCGGGTGACGAAAGAAAATAAATGAAGTAAGAAACGAATAAGAATATACCTATTTGAAGGGGTTGTATTACATATATATATGTATGGTGGCACCTGATATAGGTATATGATAGTAACGGAAATTATACATTGAATATAAGCATAGACAATTATAAATTATAATATATTATGCGTTGTGTTGTAAATTGAAGCCAGGGAAGAGAGTAATGGAAACATAAAAATAGATACGAAGAATATGCGGACGGAAGACGACGACGACGCGCGGCACAGCGGGCGTGTGCGTGAAGTCCGTACGCGGGCAACCGGGTGGGCAGCCGGTCGAAGGAGTCGGTGCTGCTAAGCTGTTGTTCGGACGACTGAGGAGAGAGAGGCCTGGCCGTGCGCTCGCAAGCCGCCGCGCCGTCGTCGCCACCGCCGCCATCGCCGACTGTGTCTGGACCGCGGCAGACGGGACCCCTCTATATAGGGTTACGTGCGCACAGTCAATGGTGACCAAAATGGCGATCACGCGATTAATTATATTATTTTTATTATCTTCGTCAGTCGTCAGGTTTTTGTATTTTTGTATCCTTCGCACGGCGCTATCCTTATATTCTGGTTACGTTTCATGTCGATCGCAGTTCGCAGTGGTAGTAGCATGCTACATAGTATATAGGTAGCTCATAATTTTATTTCTTCTCGACGCCCTACGCTTTTCGGGGCATACGCCAACGAGTGTCGTTGTAAGTGCGTAGCCGCAGCATGAGTTCCTCAACTATATAGGTATTCACGGGCGGGGTGCAAGAATATTTTATTCGTTCCAGTGAAAATAAGATTTTTAAATAATCAGTTCGGTAGGTACTAAAAACATGGTTGGACCATGAAGTATGACAGTTTATTTGATCGTAATTAATAATGTATTTCGTTTAAAAACAACCGATCAGTTAAGCTTATACTGGGAGATTTGAGGCCAAGAATTAAACATACTTGGCAGTTGGCATCCTCAGTACCAACGGTAGTTTAGGCACTGTGACAGTATTGTCTCCGCCGCCGTCATCGGATCCACACAGCCCCGATGATCACTATACTCCTGCGAGGGGGCGACAATGACGACCGAACTGTCTTATAGCGTTTTCTTGTTGCGGAAGCGTTCGTGATGGTGTGTCGGGTTGAACGACCTACTGGGATGAACCCCTGTGAACTCGTATCTCGCGCAAGCGCGCTTGTAGGTACGCGTTTTGTATATCGCGCATACGTCTATAAATATGGTATATCGTATATTATAAGACGTTTCCATTCTCGTGGCTAGGAGAGTATCGAATCTTTGTGTATGTGACTATGTGTGTGTGTGTGTGTGTGTGTGTGTGTGTGTGTGTGTGTGTGTGTGTGTGTGTGTTTGCGATATGGAGAGTATAACACACACATAATAACACTCCTCTCTAGGTCAATCAATCGGCTGGTTCCATGTGCGTTCGTGATCGCCTATTGAACTATTATACATAATACATGTACATTATATTACACTATAGGTACCTACCTATACAATAGTCTTGTCATGCTAGAACATGTGCGTGTACATCATATACCGCCCATATAAACAAATATAGGTGCAGCACGTGTAAAACAAATTTTTTTCTACCTTATCGTTATCGTCGCGTGCTCGAGTCTATGAAGATTTAAAGGCACACGTATAGGTATACTCATATACAATTTAATGTACGTATATAATATTAAAGAATGCTACAGACGAGGTTTCGGAGAATTAATTCTATTTTTTAATATCACGCGTGGTCATCAATGTGTATATAACATGTAGACGACTAGAGTATAGTATTATACAGGAGTGAAGAGTCAAATTTATTATGTAGTTATAAGAGTTACGTGAGTACAACGACCGTTCATATTCAGAGGGCTATTCAAAAATCATGTTTTTTTCGTTATTATATTATATGTTGTAAATCTAATATATAAATTATTATTTTGGTAGTGATATTTAATCTTTTTTTTAAAACGGGTTTTCAGGGTTTTAACCCCAAAATCACCCCTTGGTTATACGGCCCGTTACACGTATATATAATATATATGTACATTATTTTAGCATATTCTGTAGGTATAGGTAAGCTGTATAGTAACTATACGCTATTGACTGTTGAGTATAATAATATGATATTGTACGCGATATCCGAGTATAGTTATAGTTATAGTGTCGATACAAGACAGTGTGCATCCACGTGCACGTACAACACGATATCTACTCGAGGGGTGTGCGTGTGCGTCCATGTTTCGAACCCCTGCAACGTATTTGACCACCAGCTGTACTGTATACGCCAGCCAATTATTATATTTAGTGGTCTCCATTAGAATCTGAATATGCATGTCCAAATGCATAAGTTTGTTACATAATACCAAATAACACAATAGTACATACAACCGTCAACCATATAATATCGAATACCGAGTGTATTTACCGAATTAATGGAAACTATACATAAATGTATACGAGTATTACTGTAATACTTATTAATTTATTGGACTATTGAAGTGAGCCACTATTACCACAATATTCGTAGTATAATATATTATAATATAATATTTTTTTTTGTTTAACTAAATTGGATATACAAAAAAAAAGTATTTGTACAAATGTTTTTTTTATTAAGAAAGCGAATATTTACAATCCTCAATCAGTTTACTGAAAATACTGAAAATAGTATACTGTATGCCACCACCGAACTCTAGTGCTATATAATAACAATCACACCATATTACCATGATACATCTACACCTAACATATACTACAAATAATTTCATTATAAAAACTTCGATATTATGTCTAAATGTCTAATGTCCATACGTCTAAGACCTCGTAATATTTGATGCTTTGGTTGGAATCGATTGAAAACTAGAAATAACTCCCTTATTTTGTGTACCTATACTTATAACATAGGCACATATCCGATTACAAATTTAAGACAATCGCATTTACTTCAATTTGAATTTTGATTACCTTACTGCTATAGTTTCGTACATTATAATATATTAATTATATTCATTATAATGCTATACAATTTGAAGTCCTATATAGATAGATAGAGAGATACTTAGTCACTTACAATTAGGCACTTGGGAATTGTTCGTATTATGTCATAATACTCATAAAAAAACATTCTATTATTTTGGTTTTACAAATTAAGATAATTATGTAGTACCTATGGAGTTATGCATTTTATTAAATGATAATTTTCGAGTATTCAATGCTATTGATCATTAAAAACATTTCTGAATTTGATATAACGTAGTTGAAGTATTATAATAATACTTTATACGGTGAGATTAAATAGCATTATAGGTTTTCAACCACTTGGACCAATAGTATATCATATTAGTAAACTATTGTTATAGGTAATTAAAATTAAAGAAAACGCAATTGTTTATACCTATTATAATATTTAATAAATATAAAGTATCCTGAATGAGTAAACGTTATGTTCATCAAATTCATTGTATTTGTATTTCTTCTTAGCAATTTTCAATTATAATTTTTATTTAGTTGTGTCATTACTATTTTTTGTTAAAGCCTTCATCAGGTACCTACCTCATATGATTGTATTATACATTAATTTAAAAGTAATATTATCCGTAAAACTATATGATAATGGTATGTAGGTATGTACTTATATAATAAATAATAGTTTTTATTTTATCGCTTAATAACTTGAAGTATTGAACTTTGAAGTAGTGACTGGTTTAACTTTGCACTTTAAGAAAAAATTGAAGTATCTATCCAAATTGAAAAGAGCATCGGACACACCAAAGGAAGTTTGGATGGAAATTACTTGATATTTGTTCAGATAACAAGTTCCAAATGATTTAGTTAACAGTTAACACAATACAACTGTGTTATTTCAAGTCAACACAATTATATAGTGCCCCATTTTAAAATATCGTTTTAGCTGCAACCAGAAGTTGTCCTCTTTTAACAAAACAATCGGTTTATATTTTAATGGTATTGTTCCTCTTATTACAATTTACTAATTAATACTAAATGAGATGTAATATAAGCCGGTTAGTATACATTATACAATCACCATTTTACAATAATGTGTTTATTACTATATTAGTACCCAATGCACATAATGTCATAACTCATAGTATAGTATATTATGTACCATATTGTCCATTAATAAATTATGATACTTAGAGGTTAATTGTTTTATACTTGCATGCTTACAAAACCATATGTTTTATGTCATCTGTTAGTTAAAATTGTATAAAAGAAAATTGTGACCAGTTGATACGAGTTAACGACCATTTAATGAAACAGCTGCAACACACAATAAGTACTAAATAGCAATAGGTACAATAAAATACACAATATTAATGACTTAACAGGTTTACATTTAAATAATATGTATCGTTATTTAAATACTTATTTTTTAAATTATTGTGTGAAATATCTCACAGTGATATGAATATATAATATAGTAAGGTAGGTATTTATAATTGTAATAGTGTAAGCTATTGAATTTATATGATAACCAAACGCACTTAACACATTTGATAAAATACATTAATCTGTATGAAAACACTTAATAATATATTGAACTCCATTGATAAAGGTGGGTACGTTTGAATGGCATTGTAACGAATAATTATAATAGGTACTTAAATTAAATTAACTACAATAAACATAAATTAATTATATAACTGGAGTGTACTGTTAATTATTGATTTTGTATATATTATATACACAAATAACTGAGAATTTTAAATGTTGCCCTCTTGAATGAATTAACTAGATTCATTTTTTTATCAGAATACAGCAGAGCAACATCCACTTACCCGCTTTTTTTCCAGTTTAAATAAAAAATTATAGTTAGTCTCAAAAATTTAGTCTACATATACAGTGTTTAACCTGGTCATATATAAAGCCTCGTCGGGTCGTAATAAACATGGTGATAATCGATGGACGACGATACACCATCGATTATGGCAGACATTTAGCAATGTTCTAAATCAGCCAAAAAAAAAATTTAAACTACGATTATCGACGTCTTTGTCATATTCAACAATTTATTTTATATCTATTAAAAATTACCAACAATTGATCTGTGTGTACCAAATAAATAAGATTTTTTTGTAGAAAAAGAAATTTCAGAGGGGGTCAGAACCCTAGAACCCTACACTTGAGTACTCCACTGGGTTTTGTTAATATTATAATATATATTTTATGATAACTATATTTTAATAACATAATATTATCGAGTAATTATTTCCTTAAAACTGTTAACAACAAAAAACTTGTATAATAGGTATATTATATTGTATTAGAATAAAATATCTTAGAATATCGTAGATTTTTGTATTATAAAAGTAGTAAAGTAGGTAAACGCTGTACTGTACAGGACGTTGGTGTCGAGTACCCCTCGTCATTGACATACCTATATTGAATATATATTATAATTTTTAATGCATAATATACCTACTTATATGGCTATAATACAACATTATAAATATTAGAGAGCACCATATTGGGTGGGGGAAATTTGTGTTCATAAATGGCCAAGTGTTAAATCGATATTTATTTTTATTTTTTAAATTTTGTGCAACCACACATTACACTTCCGACACTATAATGTATATGCATCTTTGTAATTTGAATCCAATGATAAGAATAGTTATATAATAAAAAAAACGATTCTGAGTGAAGACGATCTGTATTATATATATTCATGATTTGTTTTTTGATATTGCTAGTAATTTATTTTACTATTAGTATTATGGTAGGTTGATTTAATTTTAACCAAATACAATACTTTTATTATATTAGTGACAGGTATTCAATTATTATAATAGCATAGGTATATAATAATAATTATATAATTATATAATTATATTAAACTAAGTTTTTTTTCATTCCATTTCAATAATTGGGAAACACAAAAAACAAATGGTGCATTTTTTTTTATTCTAGTATTAACAATTTATAAGAAACGTTGCATTAAATACTACCAAGCTGGTTGCCAAATAATTATTTTAATAATAATATAAAAATGTTTACAAATGTCCGTGTTTTTTTTTTGTTTTCCCAATTATTTTTAAAAGTACTGAAAATTATTTTGACTCCCTATAAAAGTACCAACTAGATCCAATTTTCTACTAGAAACCTCTATCAATGTTGATTATCAATGATTTATTTTTACTAAGAAAAGTGCCTCTAACCAAAAAATAAAAAAATAAAGTGTGATCACACATCATTGTAAAATCAATGCATTCATCGCTCCGCTCTGCAGAATATTAAATATACGTGTGATGTGTCTACATGCATAAGTGGAAATCCATTAAAATTTAAGGGGGGTAAACAAAAGTGTAAGTTGGGGTACTTCGATTCTATATAAAATTAAAAATGTGTATGTTGTGAGGGGGGATAATGGGATATCCGCCAATGTTTACATGTATTGTTAATTCCATATGATATAATATATTTTTTTTTTATTTTTTTTTTTATTGGATAACCCGCGGCAACATAGGCCATTGGGTGTGGGGAGGGAACTGTAGGTTTTTAGATTGGGTAGGTTGGTACACGTGTGTGTTGTGTTTTGGCAGAATTTCTAATGGGGCACCCGTAGGTTTCTGCCATGCCCCGGARTGGGGATGGCGGCACTTGTTCTCCGGACACCGTGACTTGCCCGGAGAAAAATGCCGCTCAGTGGTCGAGGATCGAACCCGAACCGGCAGCACCGCAGCCGACGCGTTGACCGCTCGGCCACCTCGTCCCCCAATATGATATTAAAAACTTTTCTAATCATACAACTTCAATATAAAAAAAAATTAATATATTATAGTTATTTTAATATAATGATAATATTTATAATAATATTTAAATCATTTTAATCATTTAACCTGTACTCACTATTGTACTTATTATTGTTCAATAAGACTTATTTGTGAGTCGATTGAAAAACATTATATCTTACAATTTTAACATAGGTAACATAGAAAATCTGACTTATAGAAGGAGAGAAAAAGATAGCTACATGGTTAATTATTATATAAATAGTTAAATATGTCTCAACTGTTTACTATAGTAATTATAGGTACACAATTTTTACTTTTGTTTTTTTATCCTGGTAATTAGCCAATTTTAATCATATTTTCTTGCCAAATCAGTATAATGACTGTTCTAAATTGTGCACAAGCTTTCTTAGTAAAATCTTAAACTTAAATAAGAATTAATAGTCTTACAAATAAATAACACTTAATTCAGTGAAGTGTTCAGCTTTTTTTAATGAATTCGATTACTGTTCTCAGACCACGTTTATATAGCGGTAGCCGGTAAATAAACTTTCATTGCTTTATCATGTTATATTTTATACGACAAAAATAAGCTGCATGTGGAAATTACACCCTCTCCCCCATGAGCACGTTCCTGGTCTTATTATTGTAACTTAAAAATAATGTAACTCGACATTGTGCAGTATAAGACATCCATCAATTTTTAATAATAAAGATATACCATTATACCTATTGGTTTATACTAGTATCACCTAGACCTAGTGATCAAATTTTGATCATTACAACCATATTATTTAATTTTTGTGATTTATTTAGAACTAAAATGAGCATAAATTATTAATTTGCTTTTTTTGTTAACATTTAAACTGCAAATTTTTAATGAATTCAAGTTCAAAATGGAAATAATTCAAAACAAATAATAATAACGGCCAATAAATCTGTCGAATAGTAATAAATACACTCGTCGTGATAACGTCATATGTCGACGTTATTAATAATGGTTTGGCTGGCCATAACTTACATCATAATGGATTCTAACTAAGCACTGTATAAAATGAATTCTATGATGAGTATAATGGCCATTAAAGCAATATCCTTTTCCATCGTAGACAATTATGTACCTATCGCTTGGGTGTTAAGTAAGCAAGCAAATGACATATAGCAAGTAACCACTACAAAGTTGGTACTTGGTCACATGTATATGTCACAAAAATACAGACTACTATTTAAATAAAATCACTTTTGAAAGAGACAGTTGAGCATTGTATTGTATCAAACTTTGATGCACTACTTACAACGCGTGTCAGCACAGATTTAAAAAAAAATTGTTATAGATGTTTTTAAATACCGAATAGTAAAATTACTTAAGTTTTTAACCAATTATGACGACTATTATTTAATCTTATGATTTTAGGTATGATGTTAGTACTTACTTGAATTTTTTACCATTGGAAAAAAATTAAACCTCTAAATACCGCGGTATTTACCGGAACTTGTATTCTGTAGTTATTTTTAAAAATCGAACCAAATGTTTTTTTTTTAATAGAAGCAAATTGGAATTTAAAATAAAAAAACAATTAATTGTTTGTTGCAGTAATATCATTCCAGTTAAAAATCTTAAGTTGTAGCTATAGTTGTTTTCATTTAAATGTATCTAAATTTACTATTATCATATTATAAATATTTGTAGATGGAAATATGTAAATTTAATTTTGTTGGTTTTGAATCCTTCCAAATGATTAGGTTTTTAAATTTATACTTGTATTGTTGATAAAATATGGTGATACACTGATACCGAAACGAGTATATTTAATTATATTATTACCTATATATAATGTATGTATCACTGGAAAGTAGGTACTTACTAGTTACTATAAGCATACATGTAAATTTTTTCCACACTAAGCAACTTTATTTTTTACTTTTTTTTTACCGTTTAATACTATTAACATTTTGTGCGAAGTCAGTGGTAAAAAAGTAAAACGTAAGTAAGAGTTATATTACAAACGTATACCAAGTGACCTGGTCGTGTAAAATTTTAATGACGTACGTGCTTACGCCGCGGCCGCGACATGTTACAAAAGGAAAATGTAATCTTGTCTTTAGTGAAAAAAATGAAAATAAAATATTCATTATCAACTATATACAATAATTGTATACCTAATAATTATTACTTCAGTATAATACTATAATATATATTATATTTCTGTGATTTTAAAAGTATATTGTTAGGTAGGTATATTATTTTTGTGTAACGTATAGTCGACTAATTGCGTGGGAGACATACGAATCTTATACGATTTTATTTTATAGTTCCTACTAATGATATATATTATACATATTCGCTGATTAAACCGTTAATAATATAGATATATATGGGCATATAGCCTTATTGTATGTATAAACCGGCGTATTGTTGGTATAGCGTCTAGACACTCTATATATACGTCGGCCCGACAGAGGTTACAAAAGATCGCCATTATACTATATGTATTAGGTATAAATTTTATTTTAATTTATTGTTATTCAAATCGGTCTCGGACATAAGCGCAATATCGCAAATATCCAAAATTGTTTGATGGGGGGGGGGGCTAAAGCCCCCACAACTATAATATTATTTTAAATTATATGATAATGTACTAGGTAGGTATAAGTATACTAACTTTTGTAAGCTTCCTCTTCTCTATTTTCGCCAAAGATCTTGGATAGTCACTAGTTTGTATTTATATTATAGTATTATATTATATGATTTACCTACCTATATTTAGGTACCTATACCTACATATAGGTACCAGGTTGGTACATACCTACATGGCGAAGTATCGATGTTACCCGAGTCATCATGACGATCACTGTACAGGTATTTGTATATATTTTATATACACCATGTTATATTATAATCAATTATATAGGCTTAAGTATATCTAACCAAAATGTGTGTACCTATCCCTAAATCCTAATAATACGACCTAAATACCCTTACCAGTCTCGAATTAGATTTACTAGTTGGTTTATTTTTTTGACGTGGTTCAAACTACTCTCTAACTTAACTAAACTTTTCTGTTGCTTTAAAAACAATCTCTAAGTTTTTTGTCAAAATCAGTAGAGTAGTTTTTGAATAGGTACATTTATATATTATACTGTATAAGCTACAAACATAGACTTGGTTACAACTTATAAGATATAATTTCGTTGTTCGATGCCATAAATGTGACGATTTTTAGCGTGCTTTTAGTATGCCTTTTAGAGTGCATTTTACCTTATCTACTTGAGTAACTATAATGACATCCATTTAAAAAAAAATACTAATTTCTTCTATTGTAGATACTATTATAATCTGTAACCAATAGCAATCAGAAAAATTCGATGGGCCCAAGCACTTCCTTAAAATGCAAATTGTGTAAAATCACTAAAATCCTTTCTTAGTAGGAACACGACTACATGGTAGTACGAAGGTACTGTTCAAATGTCAAGTCTCTATAGCTATCATAGTTTTTGCTCTACCTTAGAGCCTCTGCGTTGATCGCACTGATCAGTCATTCAAGACACGTTCGATTATATATTAATGTTTGTTCGTTTGTTCCTCTATAGACTCAAAACTACTGGATCATTTTCAATAAAATTAATATGAATATAAATTCCTTGTGCGGGTATTTAGCTCCTTTTATCGACCCCCATATGTTGCTACCGGGTGGCTCACACAGACATTTTGTTTAAATTAAAAGACCAACGCCCGCGTGTTTGTGTGTTGTACTATAAATGTGGGTTAGTGTGTAATACAAAAAAAAACGACAAAAAAATAGGCCCCGAATTTATCACTGGAGCAGTATAAATATATATAATAAATAATAAATATATTATATCATGTGTGTAAATGAGTACTTATTATATCATAGTCACCCTAGCTATCGTGTACAGTGTACAGTGTACACGAGCCTATATACGGGTAAACGTATTATACAACATAATATTGGTCTACTATAGGTGTGGGGTTACTTTTCTGTGTGAAGAACTCATATAGTCGTATGTATTTTGTTTTTAACGACCGACTGAACTTCAGCCGATACCTATAGGTCAACGTTTCTCGCCGGAGCCATGTTAATAAACACATTAATGTATAATATAACTATATAAGTTATAACTACTGACCTATATATAATATACACACAAATACGACGTGTACAATGCAATTGTACATAATCCGTCGAAGTTTCCTTGAATGTAAAAAGTTCATATTATTAATAAATAATAAAAATAGTAAAGGACCTAAATGTGAGCCTTGGAGCACACTAGACGAAATATTAAATGTACCTATCTGAACTAAAATTTTTATATTTTACTATTTATGTTCTGTTTGATACGAAATCCAAGAAAGGAAACGGCCACGAATACCTATTTTATGTAGTATAGATATAAGCATAATGTATGATTTACTTTATCAAAAGCTTTTAAAAATTCCGTATAAATAGCATCGATTTGAGAGACAGATGATGCGAATGCATCTAATATGAATTTTTTGAACAAAAATTGATTTGTATCCGTTGTTTTACCACTTATAAAACCATGCTGGTCAATTGATACTGATGGAGAAAGCAACGGAGTTATTTTTTTTATATAATTGATTCGAACATTTTTGGTATAATAGAAAGCAGATAGATGGGGTGATAATTTGGTATACTAGTTACATAATTTACATCACAACCCTTTGGGATAGGCGTAAGAGCTGAGAATACATCCGTAGATAGAGATATAATATTAAATAAATATAACAACGGAACAGTTAAAACAAATTTGCAGTTTATAAAGAAAATCCTCGGAATCATGTCTGGGTCTGCTCTGGATTTATAAATAATCATATCGAATTCATTTATAACATCAATGGCATTCAAGACCAAAGAAGATAAATTTAACTGAGATAAATTTAAAACTGGGGAAATTGTAGTTGGATCAAGAGAGGCTGAGGCCGTTCCTGGCTCTTCATAAATATTGGAAAAATATTGTGAAAAACTATGAACTATATTCTCACTACTAAATACTATCACTTAACATACTAATACTTATATATTGATTTTCATAAGTCATCGAAGTTGGAATAGAAATTAGAGTTGTGTGAATGTTTAGATTATATAAATTTCTAAAATTTCTTAGCATTTGATTTTAATGAATTTTCTGTGTTTGTAATTTATTTATTTAATTAACAGTACTACTTACATGCATTCAGTATTGAATATAACAGGTCCATCTATGCTTGTCATTTGAGACTTAATATTATTAAATTTACAACATGAAAAATCATATACAAATTCATTATAATAATATAGTAGCTGACAATTTACAATAATAGGAAACGTAACAATTAAAGCTGGATGACAAAAATAATCAATCAGTAATAAAGTGCCAGTCCCACAGGAAGCAACAATATTTGTTGAGTTTGATAAAATTAATTCAAGTATAAAACTTGTACGGTTTTTATTTAAATTAAATTGCTGCAGATTAAAATAAGAGAGATTTGCCAATACGCTAGTTAGTAGTTTCTAAGTTACTAAAATTACGTGAATCTGGGACAAATTATATTATTGACAACTGACCAATGTAAACCAAGAAGGTTATAATTACCTAATAGAATAATCTTAGAATTAAAATATTCAGTTAATTATTTATAGTATCAATATGAGAATTATAAGTACCTATTAATATTGAAATTAGGCGGAACGTTCAGCACCAATTAAAAAATAAATGAGCCTATCAATAGTTTAACAAATAATTTCTCAACATCATTATTTTGTAGTAATATACGATAACAATGTAGGTGACATTTGACCGCAATTATTAAAACACCACCTAACCTAACCTCTGATGTTTGTGTTAGTGCCGATGAAACTGCCTCTACCGCAGAGGACAAATGAATAAGTAGGATTATACCTTGTTCATTATCACTAACACTATTTTGTAACCAAATTTCAGATACAACAATTATTTTATTACATAGTAATCAACCAAAGTAACATTGCGTGTAAAAATTTTAGGAAAGTTCACCGGTTTAATATATATATTGGTAGCTATTGGTTAATCGGGCATGTTTGTTGATTT